>JAOEHX010024819.1:4528-22406 GCA_025448015.1 Bolborhynchus lineola | reverse complement strand
GACGGTGAGTCGGGACTGGCCCTCGGGGGTCGGGGGAGAGGGAGTTTCATCCACCCGGCCCCTGTCCTGCCCCTCGGCTGGGAAGGGGCTGTCAGCCGACAGCTTCCCGGGCACCGCTGCCCCCCCGGGGCACTCGAAGCTGTGGCCGAGGCTCGGTGCCTCCTCGCCTGCCTCATGCGGGGCTCCACCGGGTAGAGTCGCTCCGTTGGCGGCCGGCACCACCCCAGCGGCGGGGACATCGGTAACACTGCGTGTAAGCAGTAGGCTGGGCTGAGGCCTGCCGAGCTCGCCGCACCGATGACCGCAGTGGGGTGTGAAATCCTCGGCCCCCACCGGCACGGGGAGCTCCTGCTCCCTGTGGGAACCAGATGTGGTTTTGGGGCAGGGAGCGTCCCTCCCCTGGGGCGAGCCTTCCTCCGTGCGGATGTCTTCCACCCCGGGAGGAAGGCTGTTGAGTAGGGTCATGGAGGTGACAGGCTGGGCTCTGCCCGCTGGTGTTTTGCACGGGAGCAGTGGGGATGAAAGAGCCTGTTGGCCGTTTGCTTTTGGAGCGCACATAGAGCTGCATGTGTGCTCCAGCCGGGGAGCAGTTCTGCTTCCACTAAACTGAGCTGAGCAGTTTTGATTTGTGTTGTTGGCCTCGGGCCTGTGCCTTGTGGAGTGGGTTCCCTTTTTGGAGAAGAGGAGACGTTGTGCTTGCTGCAAGGATGAAAGTCCTTTGCACATTCTCTTTGATGTGAGAGGAAGCGGTGCTCCAGGATCCGAGGTCCTGAGAAGCCTTTGGGAGTGGGAAGAGCAGGAGGCACGGTGGTGGCGATGGTGACCATCCCATCAGTCCCCTTGGACCTGGAGCTTTCTCAGCCTGCAGCAGCCTCTCCTCCAGTTCTCCATCCTGGCGCCTCTGTACCACCCAGGAGCCATTCTTCTGCTCCCATCCCCTTTCCTTCTTTGGTGTTTACATTCTTGAGATACTTGCAGCCTGTTATCACCTCCCCTGTAGCCCTTCTTCACCAAAAGCAGGCAGCTGCTTCTCCTTAACCTGCTGTTGTAAGCCTGTCCTTCCAGACATCACCTATGTCTCAGCTGCTTGGCACCCCCTCCAGTGCCTCTACCTGGCCGTCTGCATGGCTGAACATACGTGTAACTGATGGGAATGGATGCAACCAGGCAAAATTGCTGCTGCCACCTCCCAGGGTGAAGCCTCACCATCCACAGCCCTAGGCTGCACTGCAGGGTCATGCATTTTGCTGGGGGTGCATCCTGCTGTATCCTTGCATCTCCGGATCTCTCCCAGTGGTTCAGCTTTCCTGGACGTTTCCTCCTCCCACTGCCAGGCCATTTCCTCTGTTTCAGTTTGAACCCTGTCTTTTCTGCTGATACTTACAGCTCTTTATGCTAGAGAAGAAGCTGGATTTGGTTGTGGACAGGGGGAGAAAAGTGGCTTTAAGCACCTTGTGCATCAGCTGATGTCTCATGTTATGGTACCAGCCCTGCTATGACAAGAATAGTTCAGAGCCAGTTCCAGAGCTGTGGCTCTGTGTCTGTGGGTGGCAGGGAAAACAGGAGTCCTGTGCAATTCTCCCACTTGGGAGAAGCCTTCTGGGGAGGAAGAAGGGGATGGATTTTTTGTCCCCAGCACTGTATCAGGGGCAGGGGTTTTATCAGGACTTCATGCTGGTTTTCCCATCAACATACATCCCATTAATGCTCATTATTTTGGCACCTACTTCGTTGGGATTGTAAATCCTCAGTAAGACAAAACCCAGCTGATCCATACAACAGCCCCAGCCAGGGCTCCTTTCACTCCTTCTCTCCTTATATTGTTATTCCCCCTTCACAGAGCCTGCCTGGCTCTCTCCTGCCCAGCGCACGTGCATCCCAGGAGAGGGGGGGAGGCTGCGCTTTGACGTTTCGCCTCCTTTCCTTCCCTCCCGCCGCTCCCAGTTTGGAGCCGGAGCTGAAGTCACTGGATTGGAAGGGATAACGGGAAAAAGGGTGGAGCTGCTGCTGCTGCTGCCACGGAGAAAGAATTAAGTTTCGGGGCTCTTCTTCAGGAAGGCAGCAGCAGGGCTGGCGGGACGTCCGGGTCCATGAGGATGGGGATGCACGCATCCCCCTTATCACCCAGCCATCAGCAGTGCCTGTCGCCTTGGCAGGAGGTGAGGTTTGAGAGCTCCCCATACCCTTTTGCTCTGATTTTCTTCCCTTCCCAGGCTCTTGGGGCTGCAGTTGGACATTTCTGGCCTGGCCTGGAGCTGTAGCAGCCGGTGACCCTCTCCTTGGTGGACCTCTCCGTGCTTGCTTGAAGCAATAGCTGGAGCACTGGGGTGGACCAGTGTGTACTCGACTCTTGCTTTCCCACAGCCTTGGATGTAAACCAGGGGAGATGAAAGCAGGGGAGAAGGGAGCTGGGCATGTGGGCAGCCATGGCTGGCCACTAGGCTCCTTTGAGGGCAGTGGAGTGGCCATCAGCTTCCCAACCCCCCCCTTCTTCCCAGCTTGGTTTTGGGTGGTGGTTGATGGCTTCCCCGGGGCTGGCAGATCTGATGCAGAGATTTGGGAGGTCCAGCTCTGGCGCCATCCCCTCTCCAGCACCATCCCTGCCTTGTTTGGCTGCAGAAGAAGGGGCAGATCTGCAGACTGGTGTCTCAGGGAGGGGAGGCGTTGGGCTGAATTATTTGGTGGTGCAACTTCTCCCGAGCCAGTAGGGCTGGGAAGAAGGACCGGCTTGAGCCTGTTTGGTTGAGGGCAAAGCCAGGGAGAGCAGTTCCCCTGAGTCAGCTCTCTGGTGCTCCACCTTGGGAAGGAGATAAACTGGTTGGGATGCCTCACCAGTGGCATGAGGTTAGGAGGAGGCAGGGAAGGGGGGGAAGCTTCTTTCTAGCACGGGGTGGTCTGGGTGATACTCTGTTCATTCTCATCTTCGGTAGCTGTGGCAGAGGGCAGGCTATGCAGTAGGAGGGAGAAGAAAGAGCCGGGTAAGAGAGGAGCCCCCAGCACCTTGGAGTGTATCAGGTGCTGGCTGTGACTGATTTCATCTCTACCCTGGGGCACATCGTTTAAAGGGAACATGTTTTCACAGCTGTTGAATTGCATCCTGTACATTTGTGGTGAGAGTTGTTCTGTAGAGAGCTACTCGTGTCTTTATAATAGACAATCGGTGGGGAAGTTACTGGAGGAACGTGGCTCTGGGGCATGGATGGTCAGGGTTTGGACAAGGTGTGTCTGGTGCTTCGCCTCCATCTCCACGGCAAGCCCCATTGTTGGAGGTGGAGCACGCCCTCCTGCCCACTCTCCTTGTCCCTGCCTCCCCCACTCTGAACAAATACCTCTGGGGCACCTTGTGGAAACCTCCCTGCTGCATATTTTCCTTTAGTTTTTTTTTAAACCTCCTTCCTTATCTCCTGCTTCCTCTTATGGGATCGGCTGCCTGCTGCTGAGAGCTAAACACAGTTCTCCTTCACCGCCGGGCCCTACACCCCCATGAGTTTCCTAAAAGTGATGCCAGGCTATTCCTGCAGTTGTTCTGCCACTGGGGACTTGGCTTCAACCCCCTGGCATGAAAAGCCTTTTTATGGGTCAGTCCAAGACAGTAACCCTGTGTTTGTGCTTTTCCTCTCCAGCCAGATCTCCTTAATTTCAAGAAGGGATGGATGTCCATCCTGGACGAACCAGGAGAGGTAAGCCCAAGGCAGGAGACTGCCTTTTCCCTCTGCCTCTGCTGGCAGAGATTCCCCAGTGAGCAGCTGATTTCCTTCCCCCTTCACTCGCTGAGGTTGCTGCCGCTGGGAAGGGCAGCAGGAAACCTTTGGTGGGAGTGCTTTGCTCTGTGTGTGGGCACAGAGGTTCACGTAGTGCCTGTCTCCCAGCTGAGGGGCACAAGGGGGAGCTGGAAGGGACATGGAAGAGGGGGAAGAGAAGGCTGAGAGGTCACAGCACAGAGTGTCCCTCCGTGTTCCTACACTTCCCCTGGTAACTGCTTATCTGTTTCCCTCCTGTCTTTTCCCTTCCCTCCCCCTGCCCAATCTGCCTGCAGTGGAAGAAACATTGGTTCGTGCTGACCGACTCGAGCCTGAGGTATTACCGGGACTCAAACGCAGAGGAGGTGAGCACAGCCAGCCTTTCCCCAGCCCTCTTTTCCTTCCCGACTAGTGGGGACAGGATCACAGCCCTGGAGAAGCAGCAGCATTATGTTGCCCTGAAAGGTGCCAGAGGTGGCGAGCTGCGCTTTGCCAAGGGGTGACAAAGAGGATGGGTATTTGAAGGCAGGTGGTGAAGCCAGGGGGCTGTCAGTGGTGGGAGGTGAGAAGTGCTGATCCTGTGGCCTGAGCATCTCTGATGCTCTCCATCAGAACTGAGGCTGCCCCTCGGTATGTGGGGAGCTGAGTCTATCAAGGCGGTGTGGGATGAAGGCAGAGGGTTCCGGTAGGTTTCCCAAGGTGGGTTTGCCCTGATGTCCCAGCCGGTGGCTGTGCTTGCAGGCTGATGACCTCGATGGAGAAATCGACCTCCGCTCCTGCACGGACGTGACAGAGTTTGCTGTGCAGCGCAACTACGGCTTCCAGATACACGTGAGTGTTTGGCACTGTGCAGACGCCATGACACCAAGAGACACGGGGTGGGAATGCGTGCTCCCTCCCTGTGCCCAGAGGCACCCCATGCAAACCTTTTGCCAGGACAGGAGCCTGGCAACGTGGGTGACAGTGCTCAGGGACTCGAGTGCTGCCTGCCTGCAAAGGGAGGAGGAAAGGGAAGCTGTGCAGGGCTGGCCAAAGGCTCTGCTGGAGGTGGCCCCGGAGCCAGGCTAAACGCCCTGTGTTGTTTACTTGACCCATTGGCCAAGGCAGCTTCTGCAGAGCCGTGGGGAGGGAGTGGTGAGCACTGCAGATCTTGGAGTAGCTGTCTGACCATACTCAGAGTAACAGCCTGTACTCTGGATCCGGCCCCAGGACAGTCCTGTCCTTGGCTACTTGCTGTAGCAGCAGGAGGTGGCTGCTAAGGCAGCACAAAAATGGTACTTCTGCAGGCGTGCAGGGCTGGGCATTTCCCCATGGCCTGCTGCTGTACCTCTCCACCTGACCCTTACAGACTTGGGTGGCCTCTCTAACACTGTCCACACCTGCGAGAGTGGGTGCCTGGGCATCTCAAGCAGTGAGTAGCAGCTGCCTGCTGACAGGGCCTCCATCGCCTCCCTTTTGCAGACGAAGGATGCTGTCTTCACCCTGTCGGCAATGACCTCAGGCATCCGGCGCAACTGGATCGAGGCCCTGAGAAAGAATGTGCGCCCAATCAGTGCTCCAGACGTCACCAAGTAAGAGCTGCCCCATGCTGCTTCTCTTCCCCCTCTTGCTGCCCCTCTCCCCTGGCAGGCAGGGACTAGGAAGGTCCCTCTGGAAACCTGTCCACTCTCAGATCAGCCCTGCTCTCCACTCCTGAACATGGCCTGGATACATCAGCCCAATGGCTCCTGCTGTTGCACCCGCTTTTGCCATTTCCCTGAGGGATGTTATGCTACAGGGCCAACTCCACGCTTGGGGTGGGGTTTGGGCAGGATCTCCGCCAGCATCCTTTCCCATGTGGTACCTCTCCTTCACTGGCTGCCGTTCTGCTTTCAGGCTCTCTGACTGCGATAAGGAGAACTTCCGTAACTGTGTCCCCCAGAAGGGCTCGCTCCGGACAGAGGAGCAGCAGCGACTGGGCTCTAGCTCCGAGGGGAACTCAAAGGGCAGCCACTGGAAGGCGGATGGGCAGCGCCATGCCTTTGACTATGTGGAGCTGTCTCCCTTGCCGCAGGACCCCGGGAATCAGGGGTCCCCACAGAGGACGAGAGGGAGCTTGAGGGTCTCCGACCGAGCTCCGAAGCATGAAGAGCTGGAGCGGGATCTGGCTGTCCGTTCGGAGGAGAGGCGGAAATGGTTTGAGGCCCCCGATGTCAGGGTCCCAAACAGCGATGGGCCAGGGGGGGACTCTTCCCACAAGGTGGGGGAGCTGGACCTCCCCACTCCCCCACTTTCGGAGGACCAGCGGATCCGGCTGAACGAGGAGATAGAGAAGAAGTGGCTGGAGCTGGAACGCCTGCCCTTGAAGGACTCACAGCGGGTGCCCTTGACAGCACTGCTGAACCAGAGCAAAGGGAGCCATGGAGACTCCAATGAGGCACTGAAAAAGGAGGTAAGAGCATCCCTTTTCTCTGAAACTGGGATTCTTGCGGGCCCTTAGTGTGGTCTCTGGCAGCAGGAGGCTCTGCAGAAGGGCAAGGCAAAGGTGCAGGGAGATGTTTATTCTTTATGGCTTCATTTGCCACCCCACAAGTGCATGGGAGATTTTGCAACGAGGTAATGTGGGACTGGAGACCTGCTCTTGCATGCCTGTAGAGGTTCCCCAGGCTGTGTTTTGGTCTAGGAAGCTAGTTGGTGGCACTGCTTGTGTGGAGGCTGTCTTTCCCGGGGGTACATCTGCAGCCTCTCTTCTCTACCTGTTCCCAAGCCTGCAAGCACTTTGAAGGGAGACATGAGCTTGTCTGGCATCCCAGCTACACAAGCAGCTGTGGTTTCCTTCAGCACAGATCCACCTCTGGAAGTTGGGATGTCTCCTCTGCTCTTTGTTAGTGCTTACCGGGCTGGGGCTGGCTTTCGCAGTTTGGTCCCTTAGCAGGCTGTTCTTCCTGTGGGAAGCAGGCATCTCCATTGGCCATGTGTGGTCCTCCCCATCCCTCAGCCAAGGGTTCGGATGCAGCGTGTTGGTTGGGCCATGGCTGAGCATCTTTCTCCACTCCATGGTGCACAGATCCAGTCACTGCGGGCACAGCTGGAATCCTGCCGGGCCCGGAATGAGAGCCTTCGGGAGGCAGCGAAATCCCAGGGAGAAGGCCATGTGCCCCGGGGGTACATCTCACAGGTGAGCAGGGCACTGCACACAGGACCCTGGGGCTGCTGCCGGTCCCAAACTGGGAAATGCTGGCACTCAGCTCATTGCTGAGCAGGTATCGCTAATCATTGGGTTGCCATGGTGATCCTAACTGGGCCTACTTGTAATCAATGTTAATTACATAAAGGCTGCTGTGTAGTGCCTGGCCTTAAAGGGGACAGTATAAACAGGGAGGAGAAGAGGTAGCGGGGAGCTGCAGGATCTTGATGCAAAGAAGAAGTTCATTACTGTGAGGGTGCTGAGGCACTGAAACAGGCTGCCCAAAGAAGTTGGATGTGCTCCATCCCTGGCAGTGTTCAAGGCCAGGCTGGACAGAGCCTTAGGTGACATGGTCCAGTGTGAGGGGTCCCTGCCCATGGGAACTAGATGATCTTAAGGTGCTTTCCATCCCGAACCATTCTGTGATTCCATGATCTACGCCCCCCATTATGCATGGGTAGGATGGTTGCCTGGGCTTTGGGGCTGAGCTGCCCCCGTCTCAGGAGTGGGTCATCAGCTTTCTACCAAGCCATCTGCCTGTTTGCAGCTTCCCACACATGGTTCTTGCTATCAGGGGCTTCCAAATCCCATGTTAAAAGCAGCCCATCAGGCCCTTGGGAGCTCCCATCCTTGCCTGAGCCCTGAAGGTCACTTTGACAGCACAGCCTGTTGGATTACTGGGACAGCACGTGGGACGGCCTGCAAAGCAGAGTTTACTCACGCTTCAGCCTCTCATTTCCCTTTGTTTATTTACTCCCCCCTCTATGGACTCATCCAAAGCAAACAGGGTCACATCCCGCAGGGTTTCCTGGGGGGAGGCTGCCGTTCCACTATGCTGTGGCGATCTCAGGATGTGCCCTACGTGTTGAAAGCTACTGGGGGGTGGAAGGAAAGTGGGGCTGGCAAAGCCTGTTGAGTGCGTTGGCTGTACCTAGACCGACACAGGTCCCGTGGTGCCCAGCCCAGCCGCTTACCACTGGCTCTGTCATCTTGATTTAATATTTACAGCTTGCAGGCCTCTTTATGGTCAAAAAAAGGTCAAAAGCAGTGGGGAGGAATTTCACCTTATCTCCCTAATAAATTGGCTTAAAAGGCCCTCTTTTCACATCTGAGGTCAAACTTGGCCTTTCTCCAAAGGGCTTGTTCTCCCTTAGTCTGCTGAGGCTTGCAGCCCGTCTTTGGACAGATAACCAAATTGATCCCTTGCCTTTTTGCTCTCCTTTGGCTGATATGTGAAGCTTTCCAGCTTCCCTTGCCTCAGTAGCAAGGAACAGCCAGCAAGGACTTGGCGTTCCCTCACTGTGTCACAGCACCCTTTGTATCAGCCTTGGCCTTAGTACTGGGGGAAGGAATGGGATGGCAAGGGGCTGCTGGGGGACACGATGGCTTCCTGGGTCTCTGCTGACATCTTAAAGAGTCCCTGGCTCTTCAAAATAATACTCTGGCATAGTTTGGTGGTGAACAAACCCTTCCTGTGGGGCTTGGGGCAGTGCTGCCAGTCTGAAGAGGCACAGCTCTGAAGTGGGAACCACTTTGTTTTGCTAACACCAGTTAACCACAGTGGTCAGCACTGAAAGAACATGAGACACCCCTGGTCTCTAGGGCTGTCGGAAAGGAGATCGAGCTGTGTGAGGAGGATCCCTAACCATTAGGCTTTGGGGAGGGCTCTTTGGCAGCCTCTGCCTGGCCGCAGGGCAGTGCAGAGTGTCACTTTTCAGAAGAGGCTCAATTTTCATTGATTCTGGGGGATACTGATTCATTTGAAAGGCAGATACAGAGGTGCAGTTCCCACTGTTGGTGTTCTCCAGCCAGGCAGTGACTGGTGTGTCAGGCGTGTTATTCCTAGCCCTTTTCCCAAGAGGGATACTCCTGTCTCGCTGCTATGAGCAAGAGGAACGTTTCTTCCCCTGCATACCTCAGCCCAGCCAGGTGCTGCTCCTGGCCTCATCCCTTCCTCCTGGTCCCTCACCCCTCCTTTCCCTGGCATGGCAGGAGGCCTGTGAGCGTAGCCTGGCTGCAATGGAGTCATCCCACCAACAAGTGATGGAGGAGCTCCAGCGGCACCACCAGCGGGAGCTGGAGCGGCTGCGGCAGGAGAAGGAGCGGCTCCTGGCAGAGGAGGCAGCAGCAACAGCAGCAGGTAGGAGCAAACACCAAGCTATGCCCCCACTGCTCCCAAGTGTCTCTTGCCAGTCACAGTCATCCGGAGCCACACGGATGACCCTGCTGATGTGAGGCTGATGCTCCTTGGAGCATGAGTGTGGTACTCCTCGGACTTGTGCTGTGTGTGGGGATTGTTTGGGCTGGGGCAGGGACAATGGGATGATAAAGATCCTCTGGTAAATGGGGTCTTGGCTCTGTGGATGGGTTAAAGGGAGCCAGCAGCTTCCTGTAGGTATGTGGAGGTGGCATGGAGCTCCCACGCTGCCCTGTGTCTCCTTGGCAGCATTTGGTGCATTGGGATGATCCTGAGGGCAGAAGGGAAGGTGGGGGAATCTGCAAAGACAGATCTGAGAGCCTGCAGCAGCAAGAACTCAACCAGTTCCCTGGTATGGTTTCCCCAGGTGTGCTGGAGCTGGCACAGCCTGACCCCCCATCTCCTGTTGTCCCCCTCTGCAGCCATCGAGGCACTGAAGAAAGCCCACCGGGAGGAGATGAACAAGGAGCTGTGCAGGACGCGAAGCTTCCAGCAGTGCAGCTCAATCTCAGATGCCCTCCAGAAGCAGCACCAGTAAGAAACCATCTCTCCCATTCCTCTTGCCTGATGCTGCCACCCTGTGCCAGTGTCACCTCACCCAATCTGCATCCATAGCCACCAGCTCCCTCCGCGGGGATGGTGGGTGCCCAGCAGTGACTGCCAGGGCTGCTGGAGCTGTAGGACAGGGAGGTTTATCCCCTGCTTGGCTATTTTCCCTACAGCACCTCTGTTTTCCCTATACCTTATTCCCTCTATTTTCTTCGTGGGAAGCTCCTCTATTTCTTCTAGCAGCGCTGCACTTGTGTGTGGGAGGTTGGGAACTGGTCCACAGGGATCCTTATTTTGTGCCAGTGACTGATATGGCAGAGGCTGCCCATGGCAGGGGGAAGGCGGTGCTGGTGGCTTGGAGCTGGTGAGGGTTGTTACGGGCAGCGGTGAACCAGCGCCTCTTTGGCAGGTTGGATGTGGAATCCCTGAAGCGGGAGCTGCAGGTGCTCTCTGAGCAGTATTCCCAAAAATGCCTGGAAATCGGGGAGCTCACACAGAAGGCAGAGGAACGGGAGCAGACGCTGCAGCACTGTCAGCAGGAGGGGAAGGAGCTCCTCCGAAAAAACCAGGCAAGAGAAGGGCTTTCACTGCCCGCAGTGACCATGAGGCGCATTCCTCCCTTGCACAGCACAGCCCCTCTGTTAAACACCCCAATTTGTTCATATTTGTTCCCTCCTGAGATTTTATCATCAGAAAGCAAAAATATTACTAAGAGTGAGAGGCTATAGATGGACTTAACTGTGGTGTTAAATACGGTGAGTGAATTCTGCTGGTTGTAGGTGCCACCATGGGCAGGGGGGTTGCAAGGACATCTCCAAGCTCTAGTAGGGCTGGTCCGTGAAGGTGGAGGCATGAGGACAGCAGAGGGGCCTGTACCATTGATGTCTCTTGGTTGTGCCTGCAGGAGCTACAGACCCGTCTCTCGGATGAGATCGGAAAGCTGCGAAGCTTCATTTCCTCACGGAACTCTGGGGACCGCTCTCCCAACAACAACGAGCGGAGCTCCTGCGAGCTGGAGGTACAGGGCCTCCCCGGCTGCCCCAGTACCTCCATCCCCACCCCGTGCTGGGGGTCTCCTCCTTGCAGTGGTTTTGGCTTGGAGCGGGTGGGAGGGGGGTGCCGGATGGAGCAAGGGCCAGTGCAGGAAGCAGGTACGCAAGCTTCCCCTCCTCTGCTCTCCGGGGCTGCTCATGCCATTTCCTGCCCCAGCCCTCCTGGCCCTTCCTTCCTTTTCTATCGAAGCCTTTCCGAGGCGTTGGCTCTTGAGTCATCTCGGGTTCTTCTCGCCTCTGCTCGGCCCAGGTGCTGCTGCGGGTGAAGGAGAATGAGCTCCAGTACCTAAAGAAAGAGGTGCAGTGCCTCCGGGAGGAGCTGCAGATGATGCAAAAGGTTGGTGTTTTCTGGGAGGCACTGGGAAAGCAGCAGGAGAGGGGGGAGCGGGGAGCACCGGGGCTGCATCTTAGCAGGATTCAGCTGGGTTTGGTGGGGTGCTCAGGCCGAATGCTCTGTGCTCCTTATCCCTGCTCACTCCTGAGCACATAGCAGCCACATGCTCCGAATAGCGCAGGTTGGTAGTGACTGATGTTCTACAAGGGGAATGTCACTGTGACTTTGCTGCTGGTTTCCCCAGATGTGTGTATATATAAGCATGGACAAGCCAGGATCCCTTCCTTCCCAGGTGAAGCCTGCCCAACGCTTCTCTTCCCCTAGTTGTCCCTTTGCTGGGTGGGTGAGTTTCCTTGGGCACCATTGCTGGGTGTGCTGCTCCCTCCACTGGCAGCAGCTCCTTCAGTGGCATTTTCAAAGACCCCTGCCAGAGGAGAACCTGAAAGAGGCTTTGAGATTCAGTGGTGCTCCTGCAGTTCATAACTTCTTCACTTAAACTTTTTGCCATATAAGTGGCTGGCACGAGCCCTTTCAGCAGCCTGCATCTCTAGTGGGGTGTATTTTTTCCATATGGCCTGCCCAAACACACACAAGCCATACTAAAACCCACATCACCTCAGCCTGATGATGCAGATCCCCACTGCTGAGGGACCAGTGACTCTGCCTTTCTCCCCGGCCCAGGGTTTGGGAAATGCTGTCTCCATGCTCTTCTTCTGAATGGTTTCTCTGTGGCACAGATCGGCATGGGCTTCAAACCCATCACCTCACCTGCTGGCCCTTCTCATGCTGGGCTTGCCTTGCTGCCCCCATCCCTAGTATCAGCCCTAAAACCTGCTGCCCTTCTTCATCCCCTGTCAGGACAAGAGATTTGCCTCAGGGAAATACCAAGACGTCTATGCAGAGCTGAATCACATCAAGGTGCGCTCAGAGAGAGAGATTGAGCAGCTGAAGGAGCACTTGCGCCTGGCCATGGCGGCTCTGCAGGAGAAGGAGTCACTGCGCAACAGCATCGGCGAGTAACGGTGAGCAATGGGGATGCATTGACGTCCCCTGTGGGTGTGAGTCACTGCGATGGGGATGGAAGCTGCCAGTTCCTCCTACCCTACTCCATGCTCAGCCTTCAGGCTCAAACTTTTTCTTCTCTGCTCCTTGCATCCTCTCGTCCCATCCCTCCTGCTGTCCCTGACGTTCTCCCAGGGTCGCCAAGCCCCCTTCTCACCATGCTGCTCTTGATGCTCCTGCAGCCAGCACCAACATGGTAGGAGGTGGGAGCCAGCCCCGTGCTGGTCTTTGCCCCATAGCTTGGGTGACAGCATGGGGAAGGTTGTGTGCTGCCTACATAGGCAGTGTGCCTGCTGCCTTTCTCTTTGAAGCGGTTTCCCTATCGCAGCACGGAAATTTGAGGTCTGCATCAAAGCAGCCATGACTTAGACCCAGCTCTTCTCCCACACTCACCTGCAGGCATCCCTGCCGCATGAATGAAGGGGTGAAGGGAAACAGTGTGACAGAATGAGGACATCCTGTTGTCCGGAGCGCTTCTGCTTCTTGCTCCAATGCTGTGGCCATTGGGATTTGGGTCACTCAGCTCTGTTTGCTGGTGGGTGCTGAGATGAGTGAGTCTGTAGCAGGGCACCAGACAGAGCAGAAGGGGCAGCATTTCTGTGCTCGATGGAGCCTTTCTAAACCATTTCTGCTTTTCTTTCTCTCCAGGTCTGCTCTTCATTTGTTTATCTGTTCTTGTTTTGTATTTGCTCCTTTCCTCACTTGCGGGGAGGGGGAGGTTGAATCCCATCCGTTATCGCCCTGGCGAGGAATCCTACACACCCCCAACCTCCTCACTCCCCTCCCAAAGCTTTAATGATGAACGCCTTTTGCCTGCGTACCTGAGCACGTTGTTTGGACTGGCTCCTTAATGCACCTTCTTCAGGATTTTATATGTGAAAATTGTATTTTATAGAGGATTTTTCCTCCCAGGAAGTAGGAGAAGAGGAGGGGGAAAACTTTTACTACATCACCAGCATTTTCTAACCTGAAAAAGAGAATCTGGTTCTCGCCCCTTCCCCACCAGCCCTTGGCTACACAGCCACCTTTGGCACACGCTCCCTCTCTTCCGAATGCCTCCACGGCCCCCAGGGGATATATGGCGAGGACCACACTCCCCCCCTGTGCCACCCCAGGGACCTTTGGAGAAGACCTGCAAGCCATAGGAGGGAGCCTCTGGGGCAGTCTGCCATGGATGTGCTTGCCGTGGACTTTGGAAAGAGGAGACCTTGGCAAGAGTCCGCATGATCGAGCTCTCTCCGTGACTGCCTTTTGGCTCCTTTGAGAACCCGAGCTGGCTAGAGCTCAGAGACACGGGGCTTCTCCTATGTGGGGAAGAGGAGCTGTGAGGCTGCTGCTGCACCCGCCGGAGCCAACCCCCCCTCAAGGTGGCAGCTGCTGCTGCTCTGCTGCACCCTTCAACTTTTAACTTAATAAAATCTTCCCCGTTCGCTGAGAAGAATGTGTTCCTCCAGGGAAAGGCTTCCCAAGTGGTCCTGATCCCCCATGGTGGTGGTGGTGGGTCGTTTCTCCAGGTCCTGGTGTGGTTTTCGGGACAGCCTGACCTGTCGCTTCCCTCCTTCTGGATGTGGGGAGGGAGAGCCCTGCAGTGCTGTTAGCCAGCTGTTTGCTTCACCTCTGGATCTGGGGGGAAATAACATGATTCACCACACTGCGAAGAAAATCCCACTTGGACCCTCTGCCCCGTGGGGTCTGGGCTGCATCAGTAAATGCAGTAATGGGGAGGGCAGATGGCACTGCAAGCTATGGGCAGGGTAAAAAGTATGTATAGATCCTGGAGGAGATCAGAGGGATCTCAGATGCTTTCCTCCTCATGGTTTTGGGTGAAGCACATTGCTTTTTTGTCAGGATGGAGGACCTGGGGGTTACTGCTCCTCATTCGGCCCCATTCCAATGTAAACATGAGCTGTTGCTCTGCATAGAGGCTGTTGGCAGTTGCAGAAGAGCCTTAACTGCGGGCTCATGCCATGGCTGGAGGTAACATCTGAAGAAGTGAAGATGGTCGAGGAGGACCCTTGGATGTGACGGATGCATCATCTGGAAGGCTGGAGTGCTGTGAGACGTGGGAAGGAGAGCAGGGTGTAAGGACACAATGGCAGCGCAATGGGAAGAGTTAAGGCAGCAGTGTGTGATAACCTCGCCATGCACCGGTGGCCCGTGGTGCAGGGGGTGCAGGCAGATAGAGACCCACTTCTCCATGGGCATGGCTGCAATGACTGCTTTCCCTGCATAAGGCAAGCTGCTTCATAACTGGTAAAACTGGGTTGCAGGCTTTAGTCACATGCATGAGGCCCTTGAGCAACCCGGTGGATGGTGCAAGAGGTGAGGCACCGAGCTCAGGAGGCAGATCCCCATTGCACCCATGCAGAGCCAGGGCTTGCTCTTGCTGGTGCTTGGCCTCCTGCCTGGAAACTGCCTGCCCCTACCCTGCCCAGGGTCCAGGCTTTTCCCTCTGCTCCCCAGCAGGACATGGCTGTTGCCGTGGGATGGTGTGAGCATTCAGCACACTGGGAGCTGAGATAGGAATGAAGGCATGAAGTGATAGAGCAGCTCAGGGCAAATGCTTCCAGGCTGCAGGGCTTGATCTCACCATGGGGAATAAGTGGGGAACAAGAATGAAATGAAGTGGGGTACAGGGCACAGGGTTGCAGGCTGGGGTGTGTGTGCATCAGTTTTAGAACAAACAAACGCTGATGCTACAGTCTGCGTGGTCAAACCCGCTCCTGGGGGGAAGCCTCCCAAAAATGGGGCACTGGGGGTGAGCACGGGGTGAATGCAGACCGCTGCTGTGCGCAGTTCTCGGCACGCTGCTCACCAGCTCCTTCCCCGAACGCTTCCCTATCTTGTGTTTGTTTGGGGTGGTTTGTTTGGGTGGTGTTTGTTGGGGTTTTTTTTTACCCTTCCTGAGCAGGGGCTGCTGACCCCGATAAATGTGTTGCGTCAGCACAGGCGAAATGTGCAGGCACCCGACATGCGTCCGAGATGAGCAGATCAGCCCCAGCCGGCTAGGAGCATCCCGTCATCCCGGGGTGATGGTGGACCAACACCTCCCAAACCGGCGCGGTGCTAATCGGGCAGCCCAGGCCTCGCCTGTGTTGGGGTGATACGGTCACCCCATCGTCTCTGCATCGTTATCTCCTGGGTGCAGGGGAACTGGGTGTGGGGAGTGTGGCAGGGAGGCAGATGAGTGTGCAGCCCGTGCGATGCACAGCAGAGCCCAAGAAAGCATCCCAAAGTGATGCCTCTAGCCCATCAACCTGCTCACTGCCATGTTGTGGATGCGAGAAACGTTCCTCTGGCAAAGAGGAACCGCACAGCTCTACAGCACCCTGGTTTGCATGAGAGCCAGCATCCCTACTCGCATGAGGAGCTTGCCTTTTAGAACAGCTCCTAAATCTCTCAAAACAGTGGTGATGGGTCCAGCAGCCAGAGGCAATGCCCCTTTGCCATTCATTCATATAGAATCATAGAATGCCTTGGGTTGGAAAGGACCTTAAGATCATCCAGTTCCATCCCCCACGGGCAGGGATGTCTCACACTAGACCATGTCACCCAAAGGCTCTGTCTAACTCCGCCATGGTTAAAGCCAGCTCTGCTATTTGTGGCGTACGGGGTTGAGCGGCTTCATGCTGGGCTGACCGCGCTGCATTGCGCACTGGGGGCTCAGGGCTGAAGCTCTGGTGAGCACGCTGGAAAATCAGCAAATTCCCCTGTTTTGCCACCAAAAAAGGCACTGAAGCATGAACCTGAGTTTCAGCAAGGGCACATCCTAGTGCGGGGGATTTGGGGCTGCTTTGGAAATGGAAAGCAGCTAAAATCAGATGTCAGAAGTGCCCCAGTGCACTCAAATGCCAGTGAACAGCTGTCCTGCCCCTACAAAGGGATCCACAGCACATCCACGGTGCACATGGTTTGACCATTTAAGATGAAATCCACAGCATAAATCCCCGTGGGGTCTGGCTGAACACAGTGTGGGGAGGGAGAAGGTGAATGGGATTATGGAGAAGACTCATCTGCTGGGCTCTATCCTCTGGGGTTTGTCAGAGAAGCAGGATTTCCCAATCCCTGCTAACTAAAGCCAGAAGCAGGAGGTACAGGAGGCTGGGAGCTGTTAGGTAGCTGTCCTCAAGGAGAAAAGGCGATTCAGGGGGTAATGCACCCCACCCTGTGCATGGTGGCTGGTTCCTGTGGCCAAAAATGAAGGCATGAGCCCCAGCCAGGCATGGCAGCATGGGTGGCCTGTGGGAATAATGTTCCCTTCCGGATG
Organism: Bolborhynchus lineola; assembly: GCA_025448015.1. Classification (NCBI taxonomy): domain Eukaryota; kingdom Metazoa; phylum Chordata; class Aves; order Psittaciformes; family Psittacidae; genus Bolborhynchus; species Bolborhynchus lineola. The sequence continues at coordinate 6,039 of JAOEHX010024819.1, read as the reverse complement.
AGCCCCCTCCATGCTGCCTCGGCCCCACTTCCCAGAGGCAGCAGGCTTGCATTGCCCTGCAACCATCTGCATCCAATCCCCAGACCCAGCATCCCACCAGGAGCCAAAAAACCTCTCTTGATCCTGCCCAGCTCATGTTAAGGATGCATCAGTAAAACAGAGCAGGGTTCCAGGGATGCTTTCCAATATTAAATGGGTTCCCCCCCATGTACAAGGCCAGCTGCAGTCTAACGAGCTGTGACCAATGCACACCTTCTCTCCAAGTTGCTTGTCAGCGTGGGATCTTCCCTATATTTTGACTGGGCAAATCCTAGGAATGAAAGTCTTGGAAAGGGTCTGGATAAAACAGATGGAAGAGACATTCTCCCTATTTTGACTAGGCAAAAATTAGGGATGGAAGTGTTGGAAAGGGTCTGGATAAAACGAATGGAAGAGACATTCTCCCTATTTTGACTGGGCAAATACTAGGGATGGAAGTTTTGGAAAGGGTCTGGATGAAACGGATGGAAAGGCTGTATCTTCCCCACGTACAGGGGAGAGGGTGTTTGCCCGCCGGCAGCGGCACCCACTGGAGGAGGCTGAGCAGCCCTGTTGGGCTGCAGGAGCTGCCCAGGTGATGGGCTGAGATTAGAACCTTAATATTCAGCTGGCTAAAATTAGGTAAAGCACATGCCCTCCTCCCTCCCTGCCTGCCCCCCTCCTTTTGCCTCCCCATCACTGTGCTGCCCTGATAATGGTGTTGAAGCCTGGAGTCTCTGTGGTCAGCCCGCGGCACTGTGCCAACCCCAGGGGCTCTGGGACGATGTTCCCCCCTCCTTGTCTACCCTCAGATCCCGTCTTGTGACGGTTTAAAACTTGGATGCAAATAAAAGCAGATGGTGCCTTATCTGCATGCTCCTGGTTTGCCTACGTGCAGGCAGCCAGCCATGGCCGTTTATTCCCAGCTAGGAAAAACAAGAGGTCCTTCAGCCGGTCAAAGTGTTGTACAGGGGCCAACAGAGCTTGTGCCTATATTGGTGCAAAGCGATGGAGGGAGGGGAAGGTGGTTATCCCTCCCTGCAATTAGAAGCTCTTTGCTCTTAATAAAATCGTTTGCAGGTGCTCTGAACCTTTCCTATTCTCCAAATGAAGATGGGCACATGAAAGAGCAGCACCAGGGAGAGAAGCACAAGGGGATCCCCGACAGCCCTTCCACCGGTGGGACAGCATCAGGGGGCCTAGTGCCTCCTTCTGGGACAGGGGCATGCTGCACCCTGCCATAGCACCTCTATATGTTAGGGAGAGCACATCAAATGACTTCTATTTCTATTTCCTAGTATTTCTACTTATACTATTTCTATTACTTCTATTTAGTATCACAGAATCACAGACTTGGTTCGGGTTGGAAGGGACCTCAAAGCTCACCCAGTTCCACCCCCCTGCCATGGGCAGGGGCACCTTCCACCAGACCAGGTTGCTCCAAGCCCCTGTGTCCTACCTGGCCTTGAACACTGCCAGGGATGGGGCAGCCA
>JAOEHX010024818.1:4856-16810 GCA_025448015.1 Bolborhynchus lineola | reverse complement strand
CAGGGGGGTTGGAACTAGATGATCTTAAGGTCCTTTCCAACCCTAACTATTCTATGATTCTATGATTCTATGAAATGAGACAAAAATGTATGGTGGTTTTTTTTAGTCAAGTAAGGTTTCAAATAAACAGTCATGGAAAGAAAACACCACAATATCAGGTTGATATTAAATCAGAGGTCTTTAATAATATTCTCTATTTGGTTTTATTTAGAATAAAAGTGGAAAAATTATCCTCATGCTTATTTATTAGTTCTGCCACTACATGTATTGTCTTAATGTATTTTCTAGAGTTGCTTATCTCTGTCCTGTATGGAAACCAAAACATAGGTTTTTTCTTTTTTTTTGCACCTGCAGATTTCAAAGCTACCAGAGTTACAGGTAGCTCAAATTGATGAGCTTCTCACCTTTTATTTTCCCTACTCCAGGCAGGGCCAGCAGGCTTTCAGAAAGTTTTAATTTGCAGCAGGTGTGGGAGACAAATGGTCTTATTGACTGCTTCCCTAGTTCAGTCCAAATGAGAAATTACTTGATAAGTCAGGAAGGTACTTTCTTCCCTCTGTCTGTTGGAGGCCAGGGGGCATTTCAAATTTTGCTTGCCAGAAGATGCAGTTTTAAAAGCATGAGTGTGTGTGGAGAGGTAACTCTCTTCCTCTCACTGCTGGATCTCTGGTTAACAGTTTGAAGCTGGGACAACTAAATGCTGTTCTGACAAAGACCATGGAGCTTCACTTTTTGGTATCAGCAAACTCCTCAAGTGTTTCAGTGGGACTTCAGGACATTGTTCACTTTAAAGGAAAGCATGAATTCCCAGTGTTGTATAACTATAATTAGGAATGTTTTCTTTTATGATTGGAATCTTTTATAGGATATGAACAGGCAAACAAGAGTGAGCTGAGTGTATTGCAGTAAGACATACTGAATTTCTGTTGCTACATTAGGAGTTAACAGTTGTGTGGTTTGGCCCACAGTTGCTGCATAAAATGGTCCGTAAAGGTAGTGTTCATCTAGGCAGACATGATTATGCATTAATTTTTTCTGGCTTTATCAATGCAAACATGGAAATTATGATCTAAGTGACGTATGACCAGAACATTTCTTTAAGCTTTCTAAAAGTAGATATGTTCTTAAGTATGGCTGACTGTAATCCTGACTACAAAAACTTTGATTTTTAGATCCATCTGAAATAGTAAAGCTACCTATTTTGCTATAGAAATTACAAATAAACCGCAAACAAATAAACTAAAAATAAAATAATAGTGTATTCTCTGCTTGCATACCTGCTGCTGTGTTTGGAGGTCCTCGAGAAACAAAGAGTTAGAAATACAAGATTTGAAGAGCTAGACATCTAGGAAAGGATTTAATTTTTACCAAATATATGAAAAGAAAAGCCTGAGAAGTGCTGTGATTTATTTTATTTTTTTTTTTTTTTAATTAAGGTGCTTTATGTTTGTTTTTTTTGTTTGTTTTTGTTGGAGTGTAGGCGACATATATTGCTCTTCACAGTAAGTTCTCCCATTGGGCACCATATTCATCTGTGTAGCATGGTGCCATGTGTGTTTGGAGAAGAGGATACTGTGATACCATGTCTTGAAAAGGTATGCATAACCAGACTATTCAATCTTTTTGATAATGGTGTTTTTGACTATTACTTAGTTTTAAAGTGAAGTACTCTTTGATCTTCATTTATAGTTGCTATATTTTAATGTTATACTATTAATTTCAGTATGAAATGGATGAGCACATGAAAGTAATGTGTTTTACAGTACAGTGGGCACTGAGATGGTTATTTCAACAACTGTTTTATAGAAATATGTAGGTATGTATTGGGTAGTATTCCGGTTACATTGAACAGCAGCATAAAATGGAATGTTAAAAGTACTCTTTTACATGAAATACACGTCAGAGGTAGCGTATAAGTTCTCTTTTTGAGGCATGTGGTAAAACTGTTAAAATACTTGTACAGATAGTAATTAAAAATAAAAGAATACCCACCTAGGAAAATAAACTGTCACATCAGTATAGTTTGTTTTGTCCCATGAGATCACTCAGTGCGTCCCAGAGCAGCTTTTTTACCTAAAATGAACTACTGCTTCAGACATCTTTTCATAGCTGAGATGAGAGGCCCAGGGGAGTAATTTCTATAGCTTCTGTTCTTTGTTGCCTACACTCCGGACAGATAACACTGTCATCCATATTTTCATGATTTCTTTGGCAAGCAGTAGGCCCAAGTATATGTCATGGGCACTGAGGGGAAGAAGTATAGCTTCTAGAGCACAATTGTGCAAAACTAGTTTGAAAGGTGAGTGTTACAGCAAATTTGCGTAGCAGTGTAGATTCAGGGTCCTAATAATAGGACATTAAAGCAGCTTGTGCAAAGTTATTGCAGCAAAGAGGTTTATAAGAAGTTGGGCCATTAAAAACATCTTCTGGCTGTACTATCTGCTTCTCTCCAGGTTGCAAATGAAAAGCTATTCCTCATCAAGACAGTAACACATAATTTTATCTTCAGGTCTACTCTACACTTTTTGAAAACAGCAATTTTTCTGCAGAATATCATTTACAGGGAAGTATACACATTCTTGCACAGAAATCCTGATGAAGATTAATGGTGCCTTAGGCAGCATCTATTTGGACATTGTTTTCAGTGGGATGCAAATATGCATCTGTCCTCTTATAATAGAAGAGGTGCTGCATTTTTCAGCTAATAAGACTTTTCTTATCATTGCAGTAAAAAGTCTCTATATGCATTTTGGTTTTTATTGAGTGTCCTAGGGCTAATGGTACAGGAAAAATAAAATCCTTAGCAGGTATATGTTATAGTGCCTGTTAGAGTGTTGTAATGTTTTTATTTCAGTAGCTAAAATCTGTGAAATTTTTGTACACTTTTGAATACCAGAGACAAAATTGATTTTTGTAGTTAAAATTTTAATAACAATTGCATTACTTAAATACTTCATCACAGGAAAAAATGCTTGTATGCTGTCACAGCCTTAAAGCAATTTTCTAGCAATGGTTGGTTTTATTCTCTTTCCAGGAGAGCTACCGGTTTATAGAACAGGCTACATCTATCCTGAAAGCTATTGGAAATGTGATAAATAATTTCAGCAGTGAGCCTGAGCTTTCTAAATCCTTGAAGGAGTTAGAACTAACTCACTGTCCTCCTAGTGTCCGTGGTACTGGAATGGCTGAAGAACACTTCAAGGTGAACAGTTTTAATAAACACATATCTAAAGGCTACAGAAGCAGCATTACACCTTACCATTGTTGTTATCCTCTTCAAACGAATGGCTATGCTTTTTAAAAAGGATCTCCTGTTTCTCCAAATGTGGCATTCTTTATAAAGTTCAAGACCCTCAGTACAGTGAGAACATGCAGCAAGCTCACTGCCCTGAACTTGAAGAGAGCAGACTTTTTCCATGTGGTATAGCCTTAGAGGGCAGGCTGGCCTAAGACTGCTGGTTGATATTCCAGGATCACCTGTTGCAAGCTCAGGAGTGTTGTGTCCCGACTAGAAGGAAATGTGGCAGGAGGGCTGGGAGGCATCCATGGATGGATAAGAAGCTGCTGAGGAAACTTGGAAGGGAAAAAAGAAGCTTATAAAAGGTGGAAGCTAGGATAAGTGGTCTGGGAAGATGCTGTCTGGGAAGCTAGGGACCAGGACAGAAAAGCTAAGGCCCAGTTAGAATTAAATCTGACAAGGGATGTGAAAGATAATAGAAAAGGGTTTCTATAGGTATGTAGCAAACCGAAGACACACTAGGGATAATGTAGTCTCCAGAAGCTCTCAGGAGAACTGGCTACCCTGGATTGAAGAAGGCTGAAGTTCTCAATGCTTTCTTTGCCTCAGTCTTCATCAGCAAGTGCTCGAACCACCCTGCTCAAGACTTGGAAGGCAGATGCAGGGACTGTGAGAATGAAGACCTCAGTCACACTGTAGGAAAGGATCAGGTTCGAGACCATCTTAAAAACCTGAATGTACACAGGTCCAGGACCTGATGAAATCCATCCACAGGTCCTGAAGGAGCTGGCAAATGAAATCGCTACGCCTCTGTCCCTCATATTGGAAAATTCATGGCAGTCAGGTGAAGTTCCCGATGACTGGAAAAAGGGAAACGCAACCCCCATTTTCAAGAAGGGGAATATGAAGGAAGGAAGACCCAGGGAACTATAGACAGATAAGTCACTCTCACCTTTCTGCCTGGTAAAATCTCGGAGCAGATTCTCCTGGAAGGCATGCTAAGGCACATGAAAAATAAGGTGGTTGGTAACAGCCAGCATGGCTTCACTAAGGGGAAATCCTACCTGTCCAATTTGGTGGCCTTCTATGATGAAGCTACAAAACTGATGGACAGGGGCAGAGCAGTTGATGCCATCTACCTGAACTTGTGCTAAGTGTTTGACACTGTCCTGCATGACATCCTTGTCTCTAAATTGGAGAGACACCTATTTGACAGGTGGACTACTTGGTGGATAAAGAACTGCGTGGATGGCCACACTCAAAGAGTTGTGGTAAGCGGCTCAACATCCAACTGGAGACCAGTAACGAGTGGTGTCCCTCTGGGATCAGTGTTGGGACTAGTCTTGTTCACCATTTTTGTTGGTGAAATGGACATTGGTATTGAGTGTGCCCCCAGCAAGTTTGCTGATGACACTAAGTTATGTGGTTCGTTTGATGCTCTGGAGGGAAGGGATGGGATCCAGAGGGACCTTGACATGCTTGTGAGGTTGGTCAGTGCCAAACTCGTGGAGTTTAACCAAGTCAACTGCAGGGTCCTACATCTGGGTCAGTGTGATCCTATGCAGAGCTACAGGGTGGGCAGAGAAGAGATTCAGAGCAGCCCTGTGGAGAAGGACTTGAGAGTGTTGGTTGATGAGAAACTTAACACGAGCTGGCAGTGTGAGCTCACAGCCCAGAAAGCCATCCATATCCTGGGCTACATCAAAAGGAGTGTGACCAGCAGGTGGAAGGAGGTAATCCTGCCCCTCGACTCTGATCTTGTGAGACCTCACTTGTAGTATTGTGTACAGTTCTGGTGTCCTCAGCATAAGAAGGACTTGAAGCTGTTGGAGCAGGAGGATCCATTGCAGGATGGTTGGAACTTTAGATGGTCTTTAAGTTCCCTTGCAACCCAAACCATTCTATGAAAAAGCAGATTTTAAGCGTATGTGTTCATATGAAGTATGTGTAAAACTTAGGGACATTACGATAAATTCAGTAGGCATGAATATACATATCTCTTCCTCTGTCCATCTCTAAGAAGGCTAACTATAAATGAATAAAAAAACCCCCATAAATTAGATAAATGAGAGGCACTGAGCCAGCAGAGATTCAAGAATAAAAATATAGAAATTACATATCTACTATACAAACAGTGTAAGTTTTTCTAGACAGAATATACTAAAGTAGATCTTTTCTTTGCCATTGTTAAGTCTTTAAAAATAAAGGCAGTGTTTATTAATATTCAAAAATATAGGAGAAAACATTTCCAAAAGCGGAAAGAGCTAAAAGAAGGACAATTAAAGACAAAAATTACCTTTCCAATAATTTGTTACTGTTCTTCAAATTACAAAACAATGTCTGAAAAACGTACTCTAAAATTTCTATCTATTGGAACAAGAAAAGACACTGGTTTTCTGCTCTTTAAAGATCATCAATATATCCAGAATAAAAATAGAGCCATTCATTTAGTCATATAAACAGGACAACAAATCTTCCCCTCTTGACAATCCAAATATTTCTGCTTTTCCCTGTGGTGCCACATCCTAATTCGGCAAGTATGATCTCTGTTCTGAAACCTTTAATTAGCATACCAGTGTCATGATGGTGATTATAGTGTGTTCTTCTGTGTTCTGGTATGAGACCATCAACTCACTTCATAAAAACTGAGACATTTTTGGATGATAAAAACTTATGCTGTGGAATCAGTCCTATATTTAATAAACTAGGCATGAAACTGGTTTTCTCTTAATTACTGGCTTGAAGCATTGTAGTTCTACAGTTGGGACTATATTTCAGATACTATATTTGTTATAGTAGAAAATAGTATATTTGTTATATATAGGAAGACTTAGTTTTTACATGAAAAGAAGAAAAGAGCTAAGAAGTTTTTGAAATAATGTGAAACAGTGTAAATCAGCTCTTAAAAATTAATCACTCTTTAAATGCTTTTCCTCTTTTTGATTTTAGGTTTTCAATAGTGTATTTTGGTATTTGATCAAAAATGTGTTAGGCAAGAAGGTTCCCTACAACTGTAAATTTGCCTTCAGGTCCTTCACTCTGGATTTTGAAAACACTGAGATTTCTCAAGATGACATTATGTCTTCAGGTACTGTATTGGTATTGCTAATCACTTCATGTATATAAAATTGCCCTTTGTCTTCCTTACCTTGCAGTTGTCTGTATTGACAAGCACTAACAGGCATCTCTACAGATGCTCTTTTCACCTGATGTACTATGCATCATGGCTTTTATTCAGATTACCTGCTGAAAAGACCTTACATGCATATATTGTTCACAAAATGAGAGTGAAGAAAGACTCAAATTAGTGCCTTTGAAAGGGAGATTGTTTCTTGGTGATGGGTTGAGGGATTTTGTTTGCTTGGCGGGTATTTTGGTTTTTGCTTTCTTTCTTGTTAGCTTGTATTTGGCAATAATCAAGTTTGCGAGCTAGTTAGCTGGCTAGTCACCTACACATAGTAGGAAAATAGCTATAGCAGCATGGACCTCTGGCCTGCGACTAGGGTATGCTGTACATGCAGAGGTACTGTGGGAGGAGGTACTGGAAGGCAGATTTGTTATAAGCAGGCATAATTCTCATCCCACAGGTTCTTTGCCTCCTTTTGCATGCCGGCTGGAGACATAAGTATTTAGAATTAAGTTTTCCTGGCATCCAGATACATAGCTCTTTTCTATTTTAAGAGTGTTATTTTACAGTTTAAGTAACTTTTTAGTCCATTAATATCTATTAATATTTTAATTTATTAATAGAAGTTTTATGTATACAATTTTACTTTATTACAGTAAAGGAATTTATCTAAAAAATTGGCAGGAAGGTAAATCATCACCATTTAAAGTCCATTCAGGGTGATTTAGTTTTTCCTTCTGCAATTATGAACTAACAGTATGAAGTCTTTCTCCTTGGTCAGTCAGAATGCTATCAACTTCATTTCATTAGTCAGCTTTTTTCAAAAAATTAGTATAAAAAAATTTCATGAAAATTTAAACAAATAGTGTTACTGACAAAATGATGTAATACTCTCGTTTCTGAAGAAAGCACATATACTTGTATCTTACTCTTTAATGGGTACTTTCTCCCAGATCCCCTCTTTTCTGAAGGCTATTTATCTGTGAGACATTGGAGATAAAGGATCAGCCAGAATGCTTGCAGAACTCATTGTATTTTTCACAGAATTATATCCTATGGCAAGGGTATAAGGGTCAGCATGTGTATATTTGTCACACCACTGGAAGTCCCCAGCACCAGTCACATTTTTCTAGATGTTTGTGCTACTGATTTCTGTGTTCTCCCTAAAAACCTTAAATACTTGTCGACAATTGAAGGAAAGACATTTTTTTAATTAGATTTTAATAATTAGTACATTTGGCAAGTTGTAGCAAAGACCTTATGTATATTACTGAATTATGAGATCCACTGTGGCAGAATATTTTTCAGAATTTGAGGAATGAATCAAAAAGGTGGAATAAGTGCATGAAGGAGGAAGGTTCTGTTTCAGTTTGATTTCCTCCAGTATCCAGTATCTCCTTTTCATTTAGTTGCTTTTCCAGACTTAAAAAATTCTTAATCTTATAAGAGAATCCTATCAAACTGGACTGTGATTTTTTTTCCTTTGAGTTTGTTGACCTTGGATGTATGTTTTGTCCTACTTAATAAAGGTTGCATTGGAATAAATATATGCTTTTGTTCAGGTCCCATCACTGAACTCTAAAGAAATAGAGACAGCTCCATTCAAAACAGCATAAATCAACTGAAGTGTCAAGAAAAAATTAGGCAGATGGCAGGTAAAAACAGGTTGAAAATGCATTATAAGGAAAGCCTAGAAGGACTGGCATCTCCTGATTTGCCTGGCCTGTGTTAGTACATTGTCAGGTTAGTTGCTCAGATCTTGTTAAGACTTGAATTATAACCCTTTGGAACTTAATAGTCATCAGATTGCTGTAACAGATGAATGGAATCTTGTTTGTGTCTGAGAGTAGATAAGGTCAAATTGGAGCTTTTTGTGAAATGACCTTGATTTTATATTAGCATATTCATTTTACACTGTGTGCTTAATTCATCTCAAGATTTACTGAGGGCAAGGATATTGTGATGTGCTGCAGTTAGCAGTCATGCCTGGTAGAATTTCTGAGAAACCACTCCAAAGATGATCTAATCACCTTTATTTGTCTGCCAAATACCATCCATCCAATGAAGTGATTAGTACATGAACCATGAGAAGCAAGTGGAAGACCATGCCATGTGAACACATGAAAAAAAGATGGAAGTTTCTGAAGCTGGGTGCTTCCCCATGGCATGGTTCTTCTATGGTCTTCTGGGAAGAGAGTAGATAAAGGGACCCTGCAAAACTTTGGGCAGTCATGAGATACCAAATTTACAGATGTATGTGATGCTTCCTGGGAAAGAAAGTATATACAAGGTGAGGGGACACAGTCTTGACAGGTCGATACTGCTTGCCTGTTCTGTTTTGAACATTTCCTCAGATTACCTTGAACAGGTTTCACTGGACCTACACAGTGAGCCAATTCAGTTTATTAACTCATTGAAGGTCTGTGGCAGTGATTTTAAAGAGTCTCAGACACTTGACAGTCATTTAGGCACAATTCAAAGGGTACATTTCTTTCTCATGGATAAATTCCAACTTTGAAGTTCGAAGTAGAGTGACTTTTCTGTGCAGTTCTGTTAAAACCTTCTTTAATGTTACCTAGAAGTCAAGCTGTGAGCTATTAAGCTTGTTTTATCTGTGTAAACCGTATTTGATAATTCCTGTTCCTGCCCTCTTGTTTTCCACAGCAAACTTCTCTTCCTTCCAGAAACGTAGGTTAAGAGCAGTGATGATATAGTTATTTTGTGTGACTGGAGAGATTATTCTGGGTATTTGTTTCTTGCACTTTGTATTTGAACTTGAGTTCCAGTAAAGGATGAGGGAAAGTTTGCCATTATTTGGTTAAATATTTAAAATGCCTCTCCAATCTATGCAAAATAGATATTTGGGCGGGGGGAGAAGCATCATGTTACTTTGCCTACAATAGATTCATCCATACTGTTAGAAGAAAACTGCAGCTGATTTTATTGTGAGCGCAGTCTTGCTAGGCTGCTTTGAGAATTTCAGGTGTATTATTAGCAGGGTATCTTCTGTTTAAAGAGTAAGAAATGTAAAAAATTTTTGAAGAATAAGTTTTCAGTTATAATGTCTAATTTGAAGCATCTTCTAATATTTTATATGTATGTTATATAATATATATTATATATATTCATATAGATATATGAAGATATCTTCTAGTATATCTTCTAATAATAGTTGTGTATTTGAAACATTCCATAGTAAGGTACTTCTCTGTATATAAGGCAAAATATAAAGAAGCATTAAGTCAAAAAAAAACTTAAAGATCGGAATATTTGATTTTGACCTCATTATTTTGACATGTATGTTACAAAGAAAAATATTTTTGTTCTTATGGCATTGTTTTGAAGAGTTAGAACAAAAAAGGAATTAAGCCTTTAGGAACATAAAATTTCACAAAACATTCAGCATTTCTAGTTTTCAGCCTGATCTGGGATAATTTTTGACAGTTTCTATGAATAAATACATTTCTGTGTGACACTGCATCCAAATTACTAAATTTGTGTATTCAGAAATAATTTAACATTCACTTAAGTAAATATTTACTTTAGAACATGAGCAACTTGCTCAAAGTTAATCCTGGTTTGGATGTGGCATTGGATCAGATGACCTTCAGTTGTCCCTTCCAGCCTATATTGTTCTGTGATTATATGCTTCTGTTTTATAAAAGTGGTTGTGCCATTCATATTGTTGAGTTCTAATCTGTTGTCTGTTGCAGTGGTCTTGTGTAACATTTCGGAGTTACTAAGTATTAAATAGGTTTTCTGAGGTTTGGAAATGAGACAGTAATGAGAAATGATAGTTGGGAGCACAGCCACATTTAATAAAAGTCAATAAAAGTCAATTAAAGTGATTAGATTGAAATGTGTCATCTCCTGGCTCATGGCAGCAATATCTTTTCTTAAGGTAGTTTGCAATGTTGTCTGAGTTATTCCAGCAGATTTCTCACTTTTCTCCTTTTGTTGGTTGGTGTTTGCTTTTGGAGCACTGTTTTGTTCCTTTCACACTGCCTCACTGCCCCTGTTCTGTGTCTCTGTTTCTGTGCTGTTAGGAACTGACTCCCTGATTCTGGCTTCTTGTAGTGCTGCTTCCACACCCTCCCATAAAACCTTTTGCTGATGGCTGCCAGGATGCTAATTCTAGTGCCTTCAAAGAGCTCATTACTAACCTGTCAGAACCTATTAATTTCCATTCTACTCCAAAATTCCTTGATAACAGAAGGTTGCAGTCAGATGAGTGAACTCTCACTTCATTATAGATCTTATCATTATTCTGTAGCTCCTTAGCAAAGGTTGAATACATTGTTTTGAACATCAGTATTTAAATTATGACTTAATAAAATTACTAGGCCGAGAGACTTAAAAATCTTGTGAAACTCTTTTAAGCTGTATTCAGAGACAGGCTTTAATTTATCAAATCCTATTGGCTCATGTTTGAAAGGATATTTTGAAATTACATTTGGAGACCTGATTTTAAAAAGTGCACAGCAATAGCTATCTGTAAAGAGAAGTAAGAATTCAACAATTTGATATTTGGAATTAGCACACTAGTTGCATTCTGACTTTGTGTAATTACAAAGTATATTTTGTCTAATTTTATGATAAGAGCAAAATTTCATAAGTGATGTCTTTATCATAACTGTAAGTTTTATGCAGAATCCTCTCTGTTTCTGGTATATAGTGCTCTTGTTTTGTGCTTTTGGGTTTTGTTTCTTTTTAACTTCACTGCAGGCAGCTACAGGGCTTCCAGCTTTATTGATGTTGCTCATTCTCCTCTCCTTTCAGAGAGTTATCTGAAGAATACCCTTGGTAGCTGGCAGAGCCAAATATGCACTTCAGAAGAAGCAGCAGCAACTCTTAAAATTCAAGCTCTCTGGAGAGGGACCTATGTTAGGAAAGTATTGAACAGCAGAAAACCAGGTGTGTCCTTTAAAAATGCCTTTTAAAAAATGTTTCATACTTCATCTTATTCAAATATTTACTCTTAAGATTTTGTTACTAATTCGTATATAGTTAAAATGAACTGAAATGCAAGTGTTATAGTTGAATCACCGATCCCTTATACTAAGAAGGTTAAGTTCATGCGTGCCAGCTAACAACTTAGTTGGCACATATGGCACTAGAAAGTAGAGGAAAGACAACCCTCCCTAGATTTTTGTAAATATTAAACTAAAATTGTAAAGAGGATAAGGTATTTATTGGAATAAACCAAAATTTGTGTTGTACTACTGAAAACTTTAAAATCAAACAGTTACTCATCAAATTTGGAGAGGATTAGTCATTTATATAGATGATGAAATAGCAATCAATACGTTATGGGACTGTTACACAGAAGTTAGATCAGCATTTCCTTCTAGTCTCACAGTATACAAATATCTGGGGATTGTGATGAAGAGAACTGCTGAATTGTGAGATATACATTCCCTCTTTAGTAAGCCATCCCCATTCTGGATGCATCTTGATTTACCATTGTCCTGGGTTCAGCAGTAGCAGTCGTTTTTCTCCTTCTTGGTTGTTGGTGCAGAGCTGTGTTTCTTTTTTTTTCCTTGACTTTCAGCTTGGGAACAGTGTTGATAACACCAATGTTTTGGTTAC
>JAOEHX010024816.1:0-13248 GCA_025448015.1 Bolborhynchus lineola | reverse complement strand
GAAAGAAAGAAAGAAAGAAAGAAAGAAAGAAAGAAAGAAAGAAAGAAAGAAAGAAAGAAAGAAAGAAAAGAAAGAAAAGAAAGAAACCCAAAGTAAGATCATTTGCTCCAGTGGCCTTTGATACTGTGTTGTTGCTGTAGCTAAGTCTTCCCTAACTCTGCTTGGCCTCCCCAGCTATAATAGGCAGTAGTCCCCTTTTAATGACTGTACTTTCTACCACTTCTGTGCAAGAATAATGTCATAGTCTAGAGCTGAATCATGAAGGAAAGTGCAGGGAAGTGGCAGTAAAGACAAATGTCATGACCAAGGCTGGTAGAGGAGTGGGACGCTGAAGCCAACCAGATGCAGCCAGGGCAGCTGTACTTTGCCCCTGAGCGCATCAGGCGTGTAGTACCGCACCCTGCAGACACAGCTGCTGGACAAGCTAGTGCTGCAGCTGAGTAGAGGCATGCAGAGGTCAGTGATATTTTTAGAGACCTAAAATTAACGTCCTTCTTTCCTGAGTCACTGGAAAAACGTTTGTTTGGAGGCGGTTTCTGCTAGGAGACACAATAGCTTTAAAGGTGTGTTTACCTGCTCTATATGCTGGTCAGGTGTCAGAAGGTAGACATACTTAAAGAAAAGCCAATAATTGAATCAGTCACAGGCAGGTCTTTTAGAACAAGGAGATTATCACATTAAATTGACAAATGCTAGACCCACAGGCCAAGATGTTACTATTGACCTCAAAGGAAAATAGGTCACAGTCTGGCCTATGCCATGGCTTCTTTTTTTTTTTTCTCTTTTCTTGAAAAGGTGGTGAGGATGGGTTTAGCTAAGATCCCAAAGATCATGTCACAGGTATGGGGAAGGTCTCTGTTAGTAAATTGCCGGGTTAAGCTTTTGACCTGAGCACTGATACTGCATCAGCTGCACTCTTAAACTGCTAAAAGCCCTGGTTCAGGTTTATTTGATGTTAATTTGTCCTTTTCAAACAACTGCCAGCACCTCAGGGTCACCACAAGCCTAAGGCTTCTCTTTTGAAGGCCAGCAGGGCTCAGTGGCTCTGGCTTGGCTCTGGACCCAATCAAACCATGCCAGCTGCCCTCAGGAGCAGAAAACATGCTCTGACAGTGTTCTGTTTGGTCTTTAGATGGAACTGTGATGTTTGAACAGGAGGAATGAGACTCACAAAAGTCTGTCAGTCACAGTCCTGAGGAAATATGTGTGTTTTTAATAGGTCAGTAAGGCCTGTAATTGTGTTAGAAGGTGTTACATGCAACTCCCTTCTCCCTCATAAACTTCCGCTAAGCTTATTAACTATTTAGAACAATCTTGTCTACACTAGGATTTTAACAGTTCATCATAACTCCTGGAGTGTCTCTAGAAATTGAAGCATTGAAGACCCCAGTCAACAAAAGATGCTCTCCTGGCCCTGACCTTATGGAGGATGGAAGGACAGGTGACAGGTGGCAGGAAAGGGGATGTTGAGAGCACACCACATTTCTGTGATGATGATACCTCTGCTACCTCTGGTACTTCAATGATTTTACTTAAGGTGTGGAGCACACCTTGGTCCTAATCCTCAACCACCAGCATTCCTTTTGTGCTCAGGGTACTTCCCTGGGGAGCTGCAATGTGGACGTAAGTCCTTGGGGCACAGAGCCTGGGTCTACAGGTGTTTCTGCATGTGCTCTTATCTGAGCTGGCCTCAAGATGAACTCTGGCAGCTCATCACAGAGAAAGTGAAACTGCCTTTTGTTTTGGTTGTTGAGTGCTTGGGGTGCTTGAGAAATCTCATGGGATCCAGGTCTTAACAGAGTCAAGTGGATGGTCTTAACAGAGTCAAACGGATGGATGTGTAACTCCTGCCTTAGCCCCACTGCCCGAGAGCCCTCTCAGGTCCTGAAGCTAAGGCAGGAGTTACACATCCATCCATTTGACTCTATCAAGACCAGTGCACCTCTTGGGCCAGATCACTTTCAGGTACTACAGAAACTCAAAAGCTGAACCGAAAGGCTCTGGTGGACTTCAGACACCCCAGGGCAAGGCACGAGTTGCAGGCTGCGTTCTGGATTGAAGAAATTCCTCACTTTTGGTTGCATCTGCTCTTCTTAGGGCCAGAGGACTGAAGAGTGTTCCTCAGCTAATGCCACAGCACCTCATCATGCCAAAGGCCTCACCTGAGCCCTATGGCTAAGGTTTCATCCTTTGCCTTGTGATGATGGGAAGGTTGCTGGCTGGATCCTGCCAAACTATGGATGGAGATCTTGCCTGGGGCACATATCCAAGCCCTGGAAGGGGAAGCATCTCTCACTGGCACTCATCCCTCCTTTCAAAGCAGCAAAACCAAGCAAGTCATGTGAAACCTAAGCACACAGTCAGCATTTAAAGGCCTTCAGCACTTGAATGATTGGCAGTCACTTTTTTAAGTAAGAAAATTAATTTTCCCTGCTGATAGCTGACCAATGGGCTCCACCAAAAATGTGCCTTTTTTTTTTTTTTTTAGGCTATGTAAGAAGTTAACAATTTAGGAAGAAAAAGTCCATGAACAGCCTAACCCAGCAGAATGAAATGGCAATTATTATATAGGTAGAGACAGCATGGAGCCTGTGCTTTTAGTGCAATTAATTCTGTCATTGCTTAATAAATTCATTACGCTGGCATAGTCAAGACTGAAGTTTAACAAGCACGGTGATAAGGTTTCTTTTGTGTTTAAACATCTTAACATTCACATTCTTAAAGAGAAATTTTGCCTACTCTGAGACATTGGCTGCTGAGTAACTGAAAAAAGGCAACTATAAAAATATGCTTTTTTTCAGAGATGGCATTTTCATTTCTTTGCTTCGCATATGCCTCACAAAATTGGAATGATTTTTTTTTATGATACACATTAAATAACCTGAATGTTTAGATCCTCTAATCCTCTGAAACAAAAAGGAAATCTGCTGCTTTACTGTGCCAGCAAATGATTCTTCCTTTTGTTTTGGAGCTAGATGGAAGTATCGCAGCAGAGAGACAGAGTGACATTCCAGGGTCCACAAGCACCAGCCTGTTTCCCAGCTTAGTGCTGGATATGAGGCATGTCTTGCCCCTAAGGGACATGTAAAGACTGCAGAAGTGAGCTATTAAGAACCTTCCTTTCCCAAACAGTCTCAATCCAATGTGGCAACTGCAGAAACAATAAAAGCCTTCTGAAAACTGGCTTCCCATGGCTTAGTCACAATTTCAGATGTCTCAGTGCTGATTTTACTGTATCTGAACAGCTACCAAGCAAGGTGAGCAAGGCATACCAGCAACAACAGCCAACTAATCCACACAACTGTATTTGATGACTGCTACTGCTGAACACAGGACAGTGACTCTCACACTGAGGGTATTCATTAATGCCTGCCACAGCTGCAAGTGTGCAAGGCAATGAGCTCCTTCTTAATGGCGGTGGCAGCTTTGAATGCTCTCCTCCCTGTCACCTTGTTCTGCAAGGACTGATCCCAGTGACAGCTGGAACATTGTCATTTGTCAGGACTTGCCTGAGGTCTCATATGCAGTTTTGTCACTGCACTTGCAAAAGGATGTAGAGCAGCTAGAGTGGCTTCAGAAGTCTGTGGCACAGATGTTTTAAGGTCTAGAAGAGGTCTGTGGTGTGAAAGCACTTGGGGAGCATCAGTCTGAGGGACAGATGACTGCCAGGGAAAGATAAGTGTCTCAAACAAGGCAAAAATACCCTCAGAAAGGGAGGGAATAATCAGCCTTTGTGCCCAGAAAGGGGTCAAAGATTATGTACTTCAGCTGCAGCAAAGAGATTTCAGTTAGAAATTATGAAAAACTTTCTCAACCTCAAAATACTGAAGCACTGAGTTGGATGGCCAAGGGAAGCTGCGCAGTCTTTACATCACTGTCTTTTTCTGAGGGCAGATTAAAGAAGCACCTGTCAGGATTAGCTTCAATACTGCCGATCCTGTCTTGGGGTGACTGTTCTGCGTTCTGACCACTCAAATCTCCTTTAGGCTGATTTTCTCTGATGCCATTATCCCATGGAAATTTGTCACAGAAAGTCATCTCCCCCCAGCAAGTGAGGTGAGGCCACATGGTATTTCTGGGCACGCTGCAGCACCTCCGCAGTGCACAACAGCACTACCGACCTGCTCAAAGTGCAGAGCCCACAGACACAGCACAGGAATGCAAAGCTGGAATTTGAAAGCCTTTAATTGACGGTGCAGATCTTGAGAGGGGTGTCCTGCAATCCTTAAAGACAGCAAATGGTCAAGACCTCAGTTTAAGTGCCTGATCTGCAAGAGAGGGGTTATTGAGTTTGGCAGGGGATCAGGTTACGTGGGAGTTATGTATTTCCCCTAAGGCTCAAAGCCTTTGCAGACTCCAGAGAGAACATAAATTGTGTGCCTTGATGATACATTTCTGTACAAAAACTTGCTCCCCAGTAAGCCAGTGCAAACTCATCTGTCTCAAATGTACCCGAGCTATCACCACCAAATGTAGTTTACTCAGTAAGCCTTGATCCATGGTGTCTGCAATAGTTTGGAACACTAAAAACAAATGCATCATCTGCCAAATGTCTTTTCTTATACGAATGCCATGGAAATGCATACTTTTTATTGGGGTCCTGCATTTCATTTGCCATCTTTACAGTGATAGATCCTGTCTAGGTAATTGGAAAAGGGCATGCCAAGAGTTATCATATTGTAAACATATTAGGAGCTGAGATAAATCCTGGACAAACCAAGCTCGCAGCAGATGAAACATAGCAGAAACAATGCAAAGTTTTCTAGCCCTACAGAGGCAATAGAGCTATATTTCTATTCAAATACATGATATACACATCTGAACAGATGTACAAAGAAAATGAGAGTTTCTCCTGGAAATCCCTTTTCCATTGCAAAGCTTTCACATGCACTGGAGCTGGGCTGAAATTGCAGCATGCGTCTCTTTAGGGATAGCTGCATTCAGAAGCAGACCCAACAGGAGAAGTTGTTTCTGAAGAAGGGGTACAGACCCAGAGCACACGGTGGGAGAGGAAGAGGCTGTGCTGCAGTTGTGTACCAGCCTCTCCCATGAACACCCATTACAGGCTGGACTGGGGGAGATGCTGCCCTTGGCCAATTACCTTTAGCATCTCAGACCATCTTTGAAGCTGTGAGGGGTACCAGCTAGGCATATTTTGGTTGTGTGGGCATTTTGGCATGAAAGCCTTCCTGACCATATATAGTGTGTTTTAGCTCAGTACAGCTGACTCCCCAGAGCAAACATTATCTGGATTTATACGCACATTTTCCAAGGGCAGACCTATGTCCTTAGAAACACTGATACAGCAGACAAAGAGGGGATACAGCACAACCTTGAATTCTCAAAATCACACCAGCTCCTTTCCCTCTGTGCTCAGTGATGCACCACCAGCCTCCCTTCATTCTCACCCTAAGAGTCGCAGCTAATCCTGCACAAATAGACACTGCAGCAGGCTCCATGTTTTAATGACCCCCTGCTTTACAGTGCTGCTTTAAAGAGACCCTGTGTGAGCCTGGGTATTTCAGGGTACCTCTGAGAATCAAAGGCAATAAAACTTCCTTTTACATCATCTGTTGCGCTGCCTGATGTTAGCGTTTGCTGTGTGTGTTTGCCACAAACAGTTCCTACAGTGTAGGGGAATTAACCAAGCCCAAATGGCATTATCAGCAAATATTTTTCACTATATTTTTCTCATTCAGAGGCAATAAACGAAGAAGCAATCTGGAAAAAAAGCTGTGGGAAGACAGACCCCATTTCTGATCCATCCAAGACTGACATCATCATCTCCAGGAATTCCTCCTATGCAGGGAGCACAGAGCAGCCCCTGTCTGAAAGGTTTACAGGGTTATTTAAACTTGGGACATTGTCCACAGCTGGGCAAATGAATCTGGCAAAACTGAGGTGGCAGTAACCTCTGGCAGTCAGACTGGAAGAGTGAGAGGCAGGAATGATTGTCTGGGGCTACAAACCACTGCTAACAGGCTGACCCTGGATGAAAGAGCTGGTCTGATTGTGTCTTTTCCAACAAAGGCATCTGCAGCCTCTGTCTGGGGTAGGGGTATGCGAGTGACCAAGAGGCTACTCAAGCCCAGTGCCCCTTCCATTCGCACCGCACACTTGGAAATAACACTTGGAAAACCTTAGGAGCCATTTCTGGTCTGTAGCGTGCCACAGGAGCTGCTCTAGCTGGCGAAGGTGACACCAGGGTACTCATCCTGAAGGAGATTTGCAGGGCAGGGAACTGTCATCATGGGAGGACTGTGAACAGGGTCTGGCTGCAGATTCCTCAGCCCTGAGTCACCAGGGGCTGCCTGCTGACCCTTAACCCCAGCCCAGCTCCAAGCACAATTTTCCAGCCTTTCTTCTGTGGGGGAGTGGGTTTTCTGAAAGAGAAGTGATAAAAGCAACCACTGAAGTCTATAAAACACTGTTCCTCTAAGGCAACACTGTGCCATGAGGGCTTAATGGGACATGGTTCATGAAAGAACTTTTCTCCTCTTCCCCCTAAGCCTGGGGAGGTGCAGTGTGGCCCAAAAAGCAGGACATTTCCACAGTGATGCTGGTTATCTGTAGAGCATGCAGTGAAAGGTTTCAATCTTTGTAGTTTCTCAGGAGCTACAGAATAAACAGTAGATGTTTAGCCAGATGCTTTGCTAGCTGCTGGTCCTGCACAGGCAGTTTGGAGGCAGCTTCAAGCCTAAGAAGGCCTCATTAAAATGTTTCTAGCAGAAGCTACTACAGGTAGAAAATGAGGTGCAATGTTGAAGGTAGCTCTGCACCAGCTCAATTCGTATGACTGGTGTGGTCAGCAGGGATGGAGTTGCTGAGTGGCAGAGAAAAGATGCCCACATGCACAGGACTTTCCAGCTTCCACAACAAGGTGCTGGAGCAAAGGTCAAACCCCAGCTTTTGGCTGCAAAGAGAAGTCCATCAGGAGGAGTCTGGTATAAAAAATCTTGTATAGTGAGCCATGTAGGGTTTACTTGACAGTCAGCAGACAGACCCCCACCTCCTGGGCATGATTTAGGGTTTAGACCATGCAAAGACT
This sequence comes from Bolborhynchus lineola, assembly GCA_025448015.1. Taxonomy (NCBI): domain Eukaryota; kingdom Metazoa; phylum Chordata; class Aves; order Psittaciformes; family Psittacidae; genus Bolborhynchus; species Bolborhynchus lineola. Next base: position 6,200 of record JAOEHX010024816.1, on the reverse strand, counting down.
TGTCTCACCACCACACTAATCACAGCAAATGCTACAGCACAGCAACACATAAGACCAGCTTCATTGTTTAAGAAAGTATTAAAGGAAGTAAAGAAAAACAAAAATTATCAGATTAATTGTCCCATTGCAAGTGTAGTAGTAACTAGTCTTATATAACAGCAGCAGATTTTTCCATACGACCCTGCCTGCGCTCAGGGTGCAAATATACTGTTTTGCAGTGATAGTGACAGGGGGTTGATAGCTGTGGAGCTGTTTATGTGCACGGAAGTCAGATACCTGCTTAAATGCTCCTGCAGACTGTAATCCCAATTGACGGGGTCAATCCATTGGAGCAAAAGAGAAGCCAATTTAGACTGTGTTTTTCCAAAGAAGGAGAGCTTTAGTCTTCATCCCTCCCTTACCAGCCTTAAAGGATGTCATTGTCTCAGTAGACAAGCAAGCCATATTCCAGATGTCCGAAGTATTCGAAAGAGGATGTTTATTAATGACCTGGGGACTGAAGATAAACAGGCTGTGCGAAAATAACCACAGAGATACAATGGTGAAGTAGCCCAGGCAGCAGTCTGATAGGAGTGTGCAGGCTGCAGAGATGACTTCAGGCGTGCGGCTCAGAGCTTCTACTTTCAGGTAGTAACAAATGGCAGTGCTGCAGAGGAGGAATACAGATCTGCTGGAGAGCTGTTTTCTCTTGTTGTCCGCTTATGTGATCAATTATAATGAGAGAAAATTCTGTCCTCATCGCTCATATCAATAGGAGCAACCAATCCATCTTTGTGTAACAAACACTGCCATGAGGACAAAGGGAGGTTTTACCAGCTCTTCCTTTTGGATGCTCATAATTTATAAACCCAGAGCAATATTTTTGCTCGATCAACATCCATGTGAAAGCAGCAGCCACAGTAAAAGAAATACCCTTTCCTTAGCTTCACATCTCCCCATCTAGCATATAAGGCGTCCCTGATCACGATCAATAATATATGTACTGAGATCCAGCTTCCTCCTTCCGCACAAACATATTCCCACAGAGAAAGCCTAAAAGAATCAAATTCCATGTCTGAACCGTATTGCACACCCTGAAAGCCAGTGGTAACAATGGAGGAGAGATATTCGTGTCAAGGACACACTACTAAATGCCCTTCCTGCCAGCCCAGATTAAGCAGTGTCAGCCCCAGCTGATTACACATATCATAAGTCTGAGCAGGAAAAGTGCAGCTCCGTCCATGTGCCCTTCAAGGTGGATTTACCCCATATGTTCGATAGTTCAGTTGGGACCTAGTTACAAGGGAGGGAGCAGTAAATTGCCTGTCCTTGAAAAATTGATGCCGTCTCAAAAAAAAATTTATGTAAATAAATAATTTTTTAAATCCTGACCAAAAAATAAAAAATATAATATCAGTAATACTTTTTTTTAAACAAATACTTTTATCTGCATAAATACAGTTTAAATATATTCATTACCATAAAAGAGTGGGTTGAAAACACACTGGTAGTCAGGTATTGTCCTTCACTGGGAGGTTTCAGCTAAGTGATTGATGAGGCTCTCAGTTGGCTCTCTTCACTTTGATGTGCCTGGCTTTAGTCAAAGCCTTTGGGTTATGTGTGAGGCACTCTGAGGTGTGCAGGCTCAGGACTAGAGACAAACCCTTTTATCATCTCTGAGGAGCTCGGTTTCTATACAAGCTATACCCTGTATTCCCCTCTTCCCATCCATTTCTCCAGCCAACTTCAGTCCTATCAGCTCAGCTCCTCATTTGTCCTATTCCCCCACAGTGGCCTCCAGATATCTCCCTTCCCTATCCATTACTCACACTCAGCAACTGATCTTCTGGGTGATCTTCTGGATGTGTTGATCAGGGCTTGATAGATTTCTTGCTTGACCCTGCCTACGTCACTGAATTTCTTTGTAACAGCTTGTAAGCAATAAAATTGAGTCATAATTCCTGTGTCAAACTGCTTATCATCTTAGTCTGTGGGGCAGGTCCTTAAATTTGTCAGCTATGTAGCTTGAGAACACAGTTTCCAAATAACATGAGCTGGGCCAAAGCTCTTTTCAGACTGGGTGATTTCTTACTACATATGAGTATACAAACCTTGTGAGCCTTTGTCTTAGCTGATACTTAATCTAACCACTAATAATGGTTGTGCAAGCCAAGAATCCCATGAAGGTGTGTGAAAGCATCCATCCCACTCACCCCCAGTGGTTTCTCTGGCTTATTCCCTTGTTCTCCTGGTAGCAATGGGTTAACATGACCTTTATATTCCAGACATGCTGAGACTAAGATTTAGCACCTTTCTACATAAACATAAAACAAAACATGTAAAAATAAACTGATGGAAATGTTTGGCATAAGGCAAAGTACAATGGAATGGCCCACTTGGGAAAACTGCGTATTTGACTTCTTCAAAACAATATGAAAAATACTTTCCTGACTCATCAGCTATTTGTTTCATTTACCTGCTGTTTGCAGTCTTCCCAGGCTAACTGGAATCAGCTGGAATTCAGCAGCAGTTGCAAAGTTGTGGCTAAAGACTAACCTAGTTACCATTTTTACCAGTGCCTTTAAGTCATCCAGAAGAAATAACTTCACATTTGGCTGGAGTAAGAGCCTGTTGTTTCAGAAGAGACTAATTTATCCAGACTCATTTTGCATCACCAGCTTAAGATCCCCTCAGCAAATATGCCATATTGTCTGCAGTCTGCATGGTGTTTACCCAGCCTATTTCTAGGCTTTCCCCAGAGGAAGCACTAGGCATTAGCATCAGTTGACACTAGTTAACTTTTCTGCTTAATGCATCCCTACAAGAGGTAGTCCAAACACACACGTATCAGCTGGCATTAAGCAGGAAAATAACTCAGGTCCCCATTGCAAGCCATGTCCAGCTGTATTCATGCTTCACTGCAGTTGCTACCTTGGGGTCAAAAGTTGAAAAAAAAAAGTCTTCTTAGTATTGTATTTACAATGTTCTTATTGGCAATGAGCTGAGCTGGCTGGATCATTGACCTAATCCTTGTACTCACTGAGTGGAAACTCCAAAATGTTGATAAAGTGATGGTATTTAATCTCAAGGAATGCTTTTTGTTCTAAACCAGCGGCATCTAAGACATTACAAATTATACCAAGAGGCTTTCAGTTTATCACAGTATCCTGACATTTAGAAGAAAGAAGATCCAAAAATGGGGCTGTTCAAGAATTTTTCAACTCCTGTTTCTTAACTGTTGCATGTCAGCTTTTTAAAATAGATGGTTTTAATGGAAGTATATTAGCTTTGGCCAAATAAAGATTTGTAGCCCCACGGTAGGCTTGGTAGTTAGCCACCCCTGCACGAATTCACTGTTCACTTAGACACTGGGTTCAGGTCTCTCCTTTGTTCAGAGCAAAGGTTACTGTGGAAACTCAGTAACTACTACTACAGGCTATTTTGATCGGTCTTTCTCAAAGAAATTAAAACTTGGAAATTATTCTTTACTCTGCACATGCCCTCCATCTGGACACCAAGCAAGCCAAGGGATTCCTCTTTCCATCCAGGATGTCACTCAAGAGCAAGCTCCTACTGACCAAGGAGGTGGCTGGTGGCTATCTTCTCCTCCCCACTGTCTGGGTAGCACTGAAGAGGATGACTGAAGAGGGAGGCCTAACTACTGAATCAGCAGAGGAGCAGTCTGAAGTGAGACCACCCTGTCTGTAGTAAAATATTTTGCCTGGTCTGTCAGTCACTACCAACATCAGCTGCCCACTTGAGACCACCAAGTGTGGTAGTTAACATTTCCTTGCAGTGGAACTTGGGTGAGGTATCACTTCACAGGTGGGCTGCAGTAACCAGTGTCCTTTCCAGCTTCACAAACAGCATGCTTCTGATGGGATTCACCATTCTAACAACACTGTAGCAAACTGTGTCATAATTCTGGGGGATCCTGAACAAGCACTGAAGTGTCAGGAGGGAGAAGTGGTGGAACAAAGGAACCTGCACCATCACCTGAGGAAGGACTCAAGCAGATGTCCAGAAAGCACAAGCTTAGTGGTAAGATAGAAGCTCCAGCTACATGTCTGCTCAGTCCCTGGCTTTCTGAAACCAGAGAGATAAAATCATATTTGGGGATTTTAGGTTTCTTATGGGCTTTTATTTTCTCTCTCATATTCACTGTTGTGTGACACTGAGCATTGTTGTTTTGAGAAGCCTGTAAAACTGCCACTGGGGACCTGGTTGTCCTTGGAAACAGACTGCAATCTCAACATGTTTTCAAATGGAAAAGAAATATCTGGATATGGAGCTAAAGAATTCGTGGGGCAGAAAGAAAAGCCACTAACCTTGTGCTTCAAAGCTGCCAGGGAAAATTCAGTTTCATGAGGAGGTTAAGGAAAAAGCTTTTTTGATGAAAGAAAAAAACCCCAGCCAAGAACATTTGCAACCTCCCCAGAAGAATATGAGCCACTCTGTTAAGCTTTTGGATGCTTAAAGATGTGCAAAGTGAGCAGGTCGCTAGCATGACAGTAGTGATGCATTTTGTTTTCCAAAATGACACTTTAAGTGTATCTTGGCTCATAAGTGATTATTTTCCCTACAGACAACTTTGAGCCTTAATATAGCAGCCTCCAGCAAACAGAAAAAGGGACACCTTTCCTCTGATTAGCGGATTAGTAGCAGTTAGTTAGGAAGGAAACACAATGAATTGGTTGAACCAATTTCTTTCAGTCCATAACTGGTTTCTGAAATCTAAACAGTCCTTTAAAAGGGGAGCACAGCAAGGCTGGCTGTATTTACACTCCAGATTTAAATATACTAACATACTGCCAGGCTTGTAGCTGTGTATCAGGTGAAGGTCAGAGGAAACTCAGACTCCTTCTGACAGGCTATTCTGCACTTAAATAAATTCAGATTAATTTTACAATAAGTTTATCTGTAGCTTCCAAAAGATTGACAATATGGCATAGCAAGGCTGAAAGCTGCTGGCAGCCAGCTGGTGTTAACAGTGGTCAGCATGGCCCAGGATGCAGCTATGAGAGTACAAGTGTCTGAAATTGATAACTTTCGCAAAGAGAGGAAGGCCTGTGTTAAGGAAAAACGCTGGTATATTGATGATTCTATTTGCATTTACCAGTGCTTCCAGATCATGTCCAAAGGAGCCCAAATCTCACTGTATTTTCTCAAATTTGCTTCTGTCAGCAGCTGATGATGCCTGCAGAGGAGGTGGGGCTCAGACCTTGCAGCTGGTGGTCAGACCCATTCAGCCCCACAACCCTGGGCTTGCTCCTGCTGAGCACTGAGGTGCTCTGCTTCTTCAAAGAACATGCACAGAGCTCCAGCTGCACAGCTCAGTGGTTTTCATGCTTTTCATTCAAAAAATGGAAGGAGTCAATGCATCAAACCTGCTCCCTGATAGCGGTGAGCTCTTTCAGTAGCACCAAATAGGTAAGTGTTCAGTTTAGAGGTGTTTATGCCTTGACTAGCAACCACTCAGAGCCGCCTCTCCCTCAAACATGCACACATGCAAGGAAGCACATCAAGCTTACAAGAAATTTGTTAAATCACAGCCCTGCACTATAGGTTTTATTAACTTAGATGGCTACTTCAGTGTGGCAAATTACAACATTAATTATTTATCCTTTCTTTCTCTCCCCTGCTTTTCCTTTTCAACCTGTTTTTTCTTTCCTCTTCCCTCTCCTCATTTACTTCAAGATGAGCAATATGATCTGCCCCCTGTTTTGCAATCAGTCAGTGTGACCCTCTCAAAATCCTTGCACTGTGAGTAAAAGAAGTCAGCGATAGCAGGATTGTGTATTAGGCACAGAGAAAAACTTCATTTACTTGTTTCATCAGAAGATAGGCAGATATCGGAACTGTTGCCTTTTTTCTTAAGGGAAGCAACAATAAAGCAGTGTGGAGAAAAACCTTGCAGGGGTTGCACAACATTTGTCACAGGGAAAGGCAGTGAGTTGTGCCAGTGATGTTCGGCTTGTTTATTTTTAATTTCCCCTCATCTATTTATCATAATTAATATATACTTCTGTTAATCATCAATAAGCTGCTGCTCTAGAAATACATGGCAGGATGACTATTTCTCCTGGGAATCAAAGGCTGCCTTTGCCTGCACTGCAGGCTAGTCCTTGGTAAAAACACCTGGGAAGCTGGGCTGGAAGAAGAGGGGCAATGTCCAGCTGCACCAAGTTTGCACTTTGGTTGGGACATGAGTCTTCCTACGC
>JAOEHX010024814.1:25118-37930 GCA_025448015.1 Bolborhynchus lineola | reverse complement strand
TTTTTCTTTTTCTTTTTCTTTTTCTTTTTCTTTTTCTTTTTCTTTTTCTTTTTCTTTTTCTTTTTCTTTTCCTTTTCTTTTTCTTTTTCTTTTTCTTTTTCTTTCTCTTTTTCTTTTTTTTTTTCTTTCTCTTTTTCTTTTTTTTTCTTTTTCTTTTTTATTGACAGTACTGGTTTTGATCATCCATTTAATGTACACTACTTAGGGTTTATTGGGGCATCTGAATCAAGAGCATTGTGCACGTGAAATGTCACACTTAATAAGTTAGTATTTCCATCTAAAAGCATATAAGCCAGTAAAATACTGGCTTGGAACTTATGCAGATCTGAACTCTATATCCATAGCATTGAATACGTAATTGTATGCAGAACTCATCCCTGCACTCAGTATAATGTTCTAGCCATTAGACCAAATAGGATTTTTCAAGCAACAATGAAATAGGTAGCTGGAAATGTCCTTTTTGCTTCTAGAACTTGTCTTTCCACTTAAAAGCACTTTCACAATTATTTGCAGGTTGGTCTTTAGCACTCTGACTAGCACGTCTTAGATATATTCAAGTTACTTTAAAATAGAGAGTATAATGGGTAGAAAAAGAACTACTGAAATACATGAAAAAACCCATTCTAATAAAATGAGAAATTAGCTTTTAGAAAAGGGCAGAGGGGAACAGAAAGGTCTGGCAAATAACAGAATAAAAGCAATCTTAAACTTTTTTATGAAACTGTGCACCTTATTCATTTCAAGTAAGTGTCTCAAAGCATCCTTGTAAAATATCACCAACTATTAAAATCGAATACTGTCATTTCATTGTAGTAACCGTAGGTTTGCTTATTTCATAATTGGCTTGGCTAGGGAGCTCACCTATAGGGATTTTACCAGTAGCTGTTCTTATCAATTTTTTAATAAATCAAGAAGATTGAATACAGTAAATAATGAATGACACAGTGCTTGGTAAGTCAATATTTAATTTAATATAGATTCTGGGAAACTAACATTTTACATGCAGATGTTGCTATAGTTCTTCTTTAAATTAAAAAAATGTCTAGATTTTGTTTACAAAAGGAAAGAGTATAATTTGTAGGGTAATTCTGGTAGAATTTAGTTCATATTAGTATTTCATAACTTTGAGATGATATTGTATGTGCTAATTGCAAAAAAAACCCAGTTATTTTTCTGAATCTTCAGATCTGTCTGACAGGTATCAGTTCCTAAAGATTTACAGGTTCATTCAGCAAGTGTGCAAGCATATATTCAGCTACAGTGCAACTTCTGTATGATTTCACACATGCTTGAGTACTTTTCCACATATGGACAAGATTAGCATTAAGTAAAAATTATTTTACAATTAATAGTTTTGCTGAATTTTCTTTTAACATGAATCTTCTCAATTAGTGTCTTTTTATACATATCAAAATATTTTCAAAGCTAAATCTTTCATCTTTCACCAATAATTTAAAATATTTTACAAAAAAAGTTTTATGCTTAAGAAAAGGTTGTTTGGTTGTTTGGGTTTTTTGGTTTTGTTTTTAAAAAAACATTCTGGATAGTTTTTCTTATATATTTACTGCTATAATAATTTGAACGTAAAGACTTTTTTTGATTTTTGAAATGCTAAAAGGAAATAAGTGTAAGTTTGTCCTTTAATGCTGCAGGTCTTTGATAATTAATATATCATCTCAATTAGCATCTTACTATCTGAGTCCTTTGACAGTAAAAAAAGCAGCAACCCCCTGAGAAAAACTATACAAAGGCTACAGGCTGAAGAGCTGACATCTCATAGCAGAGAGACTTATATGGTGTATCATAAAAAATTTAACTTTTCTAAGCAGTTATTAATCATCCATGTCTGGTCCTAATGTTTTCACGTGGCATCACTGACTATATATGAAAGAAGATACTCAAAAGAATGAAGTAGCACTGGTTAAAAAATCAGAACTTGTAAGGAGGACCAGGATAGCTTATGTTAATTTATTTTCTATCTATCTGGAGAGCTATTTTCTGAAACTCTGTTGTTAAGAAGGGCATATTAGGGTAAAGTCTGACAAGGTGGGTTTTTTTGTGGGATGCTGGTAGTCAGGCGACTTTTTCAGGAAGTTGTACTTAAGCAATTTTGTTTGACACTTTACTTTGTTCTGCATATCCTGCTAAAGTGGACAGAACTCCAAATAGAAAAAATGTATTTCAATATGGGATCTGATTAGGAGTACTTGAGGGAAACTGGGAAATTTGCCTTCTGGCTTCTCTGAAGGTGGGTAATCAGACATGCCTAAAAGACAAAATATATAGAGCAATGTCTAAAGACTTTCTCTTACAGGGAAAAATATGTTAAAGATAGCTTTAAAGTATACATTCAAAGGGAAATGTCTTCCCCTTTTTTGTCTACAAGTTGTTTTTTTTCCTGAAGACAAGAAACATCAAGGCTTTTACATAGTTGTCATTTTATTCATTCCTGAAGTAGTCTCATTGGTACTATTTTCTGAAAAACACTATCTTTAGCATTATTAAAATCAATATCCTTTCTCATTTATATACCATGCTAAATTTTTATCTGTACAAAATTTGAACAAAACGGATGTACTGTGTTGCATGACTGTGCTGCATGAAATATATTGGACATCTTATTCCTGTTACACACAATAACTATATATTATGTCTGATAAAAAATAAAAATATCATGGGTAGGTTTTGGTACCCTAGTTTCTGTGATCAATAGTGAAATTTTGGATACTACATGACTTTGTCAGCTTGTTTTTATAACTGATGAAAATGTGTCTTAGCAATTGAAATCACTGAGATACACATCTATAGGCATTGCTATTTGTGGTAATCTTTAGCAAAGTCATTCAATGACCTGAAGATAACTAAGTCCAGCACTCTTAGAACAAATGCAAATCTTTATACATTGCAGTTCCAAAATGTGTTCTGTAACTATTAGCCAAATAGTGCCCCCAAAATCCCTATTGAGTATTTATAGTAAAAAAAATCCTAGTTACCAGTTTGTTTTACTTATGGGAAGATCCTCATTGACCTCAGTTGAGTTAATAGCATGTGTAAGAAAATTGGCCATCATTTCTGTTTACTAGAATTATAAAGAATGCTTGAAATACCACTAGATAAAGCTTAAAAAGTGAGAAATTTCACAGAACACAAAAAAGATCTGAAAAACATTCCTTCCAAGTCATCAGACTTGGAACTGGGGGTCATCATACTCAATAACTTGTTATGGGCAGAAAGAGGGACACACATGTGAAGGCAAGAATTTATTTCGGCATATTGACATGTGAAGAATCCAATTGTCAGTCTGTTCACAATAATGTATGTTCATAGTCGATAGAAACACAGGATAACTTCAAGGATGCAATTAAAAATTATTATACAGAAAAAACTTCCACTTTTCTTTGGAAAAACTCATGCTTCTTGTGGTCAGCTGGGTGCTAGGGTTAACAGTCCCCATCATGGGGAAGAAGGAGTTACAAAAAAAGCCTTTGTCAGAAGGACTGTTATGCTAGTGATGGAGGTTTCCTTCTTTCTTTTGGGAATTCTGTGATGTTGGTAGTTTCTTCCACCACAGTTTTAGTGTTAATTTTGGTTTGGTTTTATAAAATATAATCTACTTACATACTTTTTTCTTTCCATTGGTTCCCTTGTTCAGACTTTTTGTTTACTTTGTTTTCTCTAAAGCTGGTTTCACTGGAATAAAATAAGGCTGCATTCCTGCACTGATCATTGTGATTTCTGCTTATATTGTGTGGACTCTGTTCATACTGCTCACGTAATCTGCCACAGAACTGCCTCCTTAGAATGATAGTTCATTCACTCCATGTTATCACTATAAATTAAAAGTAACTAAAAGCTATTAACTAACTAAAACTAATTCAAGAAACATTTACCTAATTGCTTGACAATCACTATGAGAGCTAAAGAAGCCCAGGCAAGTACTGATCCCCTGCACTGTCTGGGCAATACAAAGCATGTGAGCTTGTTGCCTTTAACTTATAACCAGAACAATGGTGTGTCTTGTCTTTCCAATAGAGCCAAAGTAATTTACTCTTGGATTTTTTTTTTATATTTTTTTTTTTTTAATGAAATTATGGAGCAAAATGTGTGTGCCAGGTCCATTAGACAAAAGAGGTAAACTGAAGTAGGGGTCATAAGTTGCTGAAACCTGTCAAAACTTGAATTTTAAATAGTGTCTGTTGTTGTTTTATAAAGGAAGAATGTAACAATTGTGAAAACCTTTTATAACACATATAAGACATTCAGCCATAGTTATCTTAAAACTCAATCTTTTAAAAAGCAATGTGCTACTTTTGTTTCCTTGATGACAAGACCAGTATTTCCGTATAGGATGAATTCTTGGTTTTTCATTTTTATTAGTTGTCTATGCACAGTTTGTCTATTCTATACCTTAAAATGTGGCAAGCACAGTCAGCAGCAAGGTGACATTATTTCCTTTTTAAAAAAGAGGCAACTTTCATTTCTTTACAGATCCCTTGAAACACTGTTATTAAGCACTGGGAGGTGAAGATACCAAATGAAATAGCAAGAAGTCCTGAAGTCCTTCATAAGAGTTTAGACAGCAGGAGACCTTATATGACTACAATCTCCTGCAGCAAAAGCTTTTACTCTCAACAGGTAAGTCAGTCAGCTCAAGTTTTCTTTCAGTGTTAACCAAAATCCTTCATGTGGTTTAATATCATCTTCCCTAAGAAAGATAAAACCAGAATAGAATTAAATAGAGCAGTTAGTGTAAACAATTGCTTTTTGGATACAGGAGCAAGAAGAATAAAGTTCTGCCTTGCCTTCAAGACAAAAATGCTTTGTATATTTTTATTTTGTCATATTCGCTCATACACAGAATTAATGTATGCCCACAATTTTCAATATCAAAGCAATTGCAACATGACAAGAAGCCTACTACTTACGAAGGGCCCAACTAATTAGGTTTTAGGTGGGTAGAGTACCTAAACTTTGGAAAACTGAAAGAGCACTATGCATATGACAACCTAAAGCACTGTAGAAATCTCTAGGGAGAGTTAATCATCCTTGGATGGAACACACAGCAACAGCCCTACCAAGTGCAGTGCTGCTTGGAATACCTAATCAGAAAGGCTGAACATTGTCTTAAAAATTTCATTAGGAAACAGGTTTCAGTCCATGCCTCACAAAGCCTAACTTTGTGGTTGAAGGGCATCAGTTATTGTTACAAAGTCTAAATTCACTCATTGTATTCATGTTCTGATCAGTAGGGAATCTTGAACAAATTCCACCAGTGATCCAGTTTCCAGAGGGTGGTAAAACAGCCCATCAGAAAAGCTTATCATCCAAGAATTAGAATGATCTTGGAGATGTATGAGAGAGTGATTTGAGTCCTTTCAGAGGGGCAGAATTGAACTGAAGGCCTGCACATTTTCAGTAAAATACTGTAATTGGCTTGTTGACTGGAAGGATGACTCCTATCACCATCTCCAGCTGTTCATCTGACTAAAGTTATTAGGTAAAAATTGTAGATTTATTTATTTATTTATTTTTAATAGCGCATCCTACAGGTAAACAGTAGGTGTGCCTGCTGTTTCTAGCTTCTTAAAAGAGACAGAAGTACAGCTGTTTGGTGGCTGTGTGAGAACTGGTGGTAGAGAAGCAAGATAAGCACCAAAGATTTATTGCTTTATTAAAGGATGAAGACTTCAATATTGCTTGATTGAGATGCAAATATACACTTACGAAAATATTTCTAAAATTAAGCTGTTTAGGCACCTTGGTTCTACCTTTGCATATTTCAGGTATTGAAATCTGTGTATTGGTTGGCCTTAAGTGCATGCTAAACATTTGCTGTTGCAAATGAAGACTAAGGTGAAATACATTACAGAATACCTAAAGTGAAAACAAGATTGTTTTCATGTACATAAGACTTGACAAAATAGTTTTTGGTAAGCATTCAGACACATAAGAGTAGTCAAATGGTATTGAATCATTAGAAGTGAAAATGCAGAGTGAGTTATGACCAGATTTTTTGACACTGCACATGCTGAGATATCAAGAAGCATTTTTTGTTTGTTTTAAATGACATCACTAATCCAGAAAATTTGCAAAGCCATGTGATTACTGGTATTTTGGAAAATGTAAGTTTCTAAAATTATTTTTAATATCCTCTTTTTCCAATGAATGTTAAATCACCAAATTATTGACAGAAATTATTATCTACATGGCATTCTTGTCAGAAGGGCTAGAAGATGGACTAGTTACAAGATGATACTTTCTTCATGAATTTGCATGCCAGCTGCTTGTTTAAAATATTGTGTGGTACCCAGTAAAATTCATTATATTGTCCTTATTTATTTTTATCTTTTAATTTATTTTTTTTTTTTTTAGGTTTTACCCCACATTAACCTTGATGAAAATTAGTAACAATTCTATTTTAACTTTTTTTTTTATTTTATGTTATTTTTTATTCAAAGGGTAATTTTTTCATTTTACTTTCACCTTCTGAAGGGAAAGAAGCTCTGCACTAACATAGTTTTATGACTGGCCTCAGGGCTGCAGAGTTTCAGTCAATTAAAATAACAACTAGAGTTAGAGACACTAATAGGAACATCCTTTTGCTAGTTAGTTCTACAACCCAGATGGTATGATTAAAACATTGTAGCTTCAAATTATTATACTGTACTGATTGTCCTCTCTCTACAAGAATTTTTAGAGTAATATGGTACAAAACTCCATTTGCATGGTGGTTTCCACTTTGCTTCCCTAAAACCAGCATACTAGTATATTCACTGCTGGAAGCTATATGATTTGATGTAAAATAAGATAAAGATGACCATGCATATGCTATATGTAGGTTATACATTATTATACATGTTTTCAGATTATGTGTAATGCCGTATGTTGACCTGTTTGAACATGGCTACAACTTAGATGTTGAGTATGAATAACAATATGTTTCATTGGGCCTGCAACAATAGCTTTTGTTTGTCTGTCATGTATTGATTTCTGCATGGCTTGGTTATGTTTAAGCCAGCGAGGGTATTTGCAACTACTTGCATGTTTTCAAGAGACCAAAAAAAAAAAACATTTCTTAATGTTGAATCTTCTTAGGTTAGGAACAGTATTTTTAACAAAAAGATGTCTGTTTATTCTTCCTTGTGATCCTTAGGTTCATAAGGATCAGAATAATTTGGCACCATCTATGTGCTGGGTTTTATTATTGTGACTGCATTCAGCACTGTATCATATGAGTGCTTGTGGGGGAGAGCAGAATAGAGGAATCTGAAGATCTTGTTGTTACTCTGCTAACTTCTATATCTTAGTAATTTCTCTTACAAAAATCATTTGTCAGTATAGCTGAGATATGTCTGTCTTCTGTACCTCCAGCTTACTCTTTCATGGTGCTGCCAAAATTTTGAGCTCTAACTGCATTTACTCTTGAGAGGGACTTTTAAGCAAAATTTTAAAGCATCCTCATTTGTTAGGATAGACCTTCTAAGGGTTCAGTCTCATAATCAGTAATACACCTTAGTTTAACCCTGCTTTCTTAAAATTCACTGAATGCGCTTGTTTTACTGTGCCTCAATAAAATCATGTCTCATACTGATATGTTATTAGAAACTGGGTATTCTTTTTCCCAGTTTTCTCCAGCTTTACTGATACTCAATGTATAGCCAATGCAGTTGTGTGTCTGCACTTCAGAAATCCAGAAGGGCTATCACAATCATATTTTTCCTTCAAAGTCTGAGAAAGCTTTTATTCCTGTGACAATATGTAGGTGTTGGGTTGTTATTGGTCTTTCAGATTCTGTTATTATTTGAGACACCTCAAGTTTGGGTCTTTGTCAATCTTCTGTCTCCAGAAACAGATTTAGAAGCTTTCCACAAATAACCTTTTGTCCTTTAATGTTAGGTCTAATATTTTTTCTTCAACTGTTTAACTGACTTCTGTGTTCATGTAGTGCTTCATGGAAAAGCTTACTTAATTCTGGTAGATGAGAAAATCTTGACCATTGAGATTGAGCTCTTATTTGTTTGTACTGGCACCACAGCAGAGAAAAAGGATGAATTATGAATTTTCCTTGGATATGGATGCAGAGTCATTAAAGCAGTGCAAACATCCAGGAAACTAACAAACAGCTTATGTCTTTGAAATAGAATATTATTTTAATTAAAAATTAACTTCACATCCTCTTAAATTTATTCAGCTCAAATTTCCTCTTGCTTTCCAAGAATGTACTCTGATTTCGAGCCACAATCTCACCAACATATATAACAACAAAAGCAAAACATTTTTAAAACTTTGATCTTGTACCACTGCATATCTCATAATGGCTCCATGCAGATGTGATTGTAATAGTTTCTTCCTTTTAAAAGAATAAAGGTAAAAAAAAATGGTAAATGGTGCTGCTGTTATGCTAAAATAGTGTTGGTGGCAGTCTTTTTTGAGCAACACCCATTTAGATTATCTTAAATATTGTATAAAGGATTCCCTTCTCTTCCCTTGATATAGTTTTAAACAAGAAACAAAATTAACCATCACACTTACTTTATATAATCAGAAAAATACATTATTAGGTGGTTCTAAGGTATTGTGCTATATTTCCGCTTTAGATGGAACGTAATTCCTAATATATATAGTAAAATGATTTACAGTGAAATAGAGAACAAGTTATTCATTCAAATAGGCAGATATGATTTTATTTCCATGCTTAAAAAAAAAAAAGTTAGATCAGAGCAAGCTAGTATTAGATACTTGAATGAGTTTGACTTATATCAAAGTCATACCAAGTACAAAATGGTTTTTCTGTTCTCTGATACTGATGTGCAACCTTGAAGATGTCAATAACCTTATCCATTCCAATGCAAATATCTTGTCGTCTTTAGGCACAAAAGTCTTCATCTTTGAATAGATAAAGCAATAATGAGCAGGGAAGAGAAGGGTAATCCTAGATTAATAAGAGTGTATTTGAACAACTGTCAGCTCCTGTTTAAAGTGAGAATTATATGGTTACACATCTTAATACACAATGGGGGCAGTGTAAGCCTATGGTTCCCCAGGCTGGCAAACTGTATAGTCTTGGGAGTTTAACAACTACACAAGGGTTTCAGTCTTACATCAGCTCTCCACAGACAGCTGTGCTTAATAGCTCTCTGGTTTTCCATATGGAGACAATACTTATGTTGTGAGATCACAAAGGTCTTATACACTTAGTTTTCTGATAGTCTGAACTTAGAAGATGTGTGATATCTGTGGCCTTCAGTAATTTCTCATGCGTTTGTCTGATTTTAATTTAGGTACCAGTTTATACAAACACAATCATCAATCTACATTAGCATTCATGGGGTGTTTACCAGTGCTTTTAACTTCAAAAGTTGACAATATAGCCAAAGAGTAGTTTTTCTGAGAACAATTGAAAAGTGTAGCACACCTGCCAAGAAGGAAATGCTACCACCTGACTTTTCAGCTGTTCAGTTGAAATCTCTTGCTTATTCTGTAGGAGTTCTGTACTATAGGCTGCTGAGGTATAAGATGATATTGTAGAGAGAAATGGAGAGGCTGGATAACCTTTATGGGAGAGAGAAGGGAATGATCTGGGAATTAAAGCAAAGAAGAAAAGGAGGAGGCATAATGCACTAATTAGCCTTGTCCTGCTTATACCAAGCTGTTCTCACATCTGAGCCATCTGCTGAATAATTTTAATCACCACCTTGTTACTGGACTGAGTTTGGAAAAAAATAAACCAGTTCATAGTAATTTTCATTCCTTTTGGTTTGTCTCATTTGCAGCATATCAGAATGCTACTGAAGTTCATTATCCAGCTAAGTTTAAGCTGAATTTGTAGAGTGATTATAGTTTTTTTACTCTGTTGTTTGCACCGATGTATTAGCTCCGCTGTGTTCCAAATAGTATCCCATATAGATCAATTTTGAATTTGTATAATAAAAATTCCTGAAGGACCAACAAGTTTATCCTTCAGCAGTTGTCATCCTGCATACCATCACCAAGGGATTTCCTTTTTGATCTACAGCTGTGCTTTGATCAGAATCCAATTCTGAATTCTAAAATGTCCAGAGTGTACTATACTACTTAAAAAAACTGCTAAAGAGGTTAATCACTTGCAATATTCAAAGTGTACGTATCTGTTTTGAATTTGTGATACTTAATACTTCTAGAAGTTGTTTCATCTTTGATGACTAGACTAAGAAGTCTCCATTATTAATTTTCTAGAAATGGATTAACACTATACTGCCTAGTTAAGGGATCAAGATATTGCAAAACTCATCCAAGTAGTAGCCATCTTTTACATATTTAACGTCTGGACCTAGAATATCATTCATGCTACTGGGGGACATACCTAAAGCTCAGCAGTAGTTCTTCATCGCTCCAGTAGACCTGGAGTTTCTTTACTCTGCCCCTTGGTGAAGCAGAATAGCCTTCTTCTTCCTTTCCTGTGGGACCCAGGGCTCTAGATGCAATGACAGTTTTTCAATGAGAAGACAAGAGGTTACTTTCTCTTCTCAAAATCTGTATGGACTATCTAAATCTTAATTGTGGACCACAGCCTGTCAAGTGAAGGTACTGTAGGCTGAAAAGATACGTATATACTATGTCTGCTCTTCTCTGTCTCTCACAGTAGATCTTCATACATTTTCAGTGCATTGTGAAAGTTTTGAAAGAGGAGGAAGCTCCTACTCCTGCAAAATTTATAGTCTGCTAACTAAAGAAATTGTCATTGAAATTGAAGATTATCATTTATGCCTCTGACCC
This sequence comes from Bolborhynchus lineola, assembly GCA_025448015.1. Taxonomy (NCBI): domain Eukaryota; kingdom Metazoa; phylum Chordata; class Aves; order Psittaciformes; family Psittacidae; genus Bolborhynchus; species Bolborhynchus lineola. The sequence continues at coordinate 27,175 of JAOEHX010024814.1, read as the reverse complement.
ACTTTTCCCCCTTTTATTTCTTTTAATTTATTTTTATGTCATTCTTTTAAACATGGGAATTTCTAAATTCCATTCTTTTGTTATTCAGAAGTTTATTTGTTAGCCTGGCTACCTGAAGCTCGTGACCTGGCAGTGTTGCTGCAGCTGTAAATTCTTGCTTGCCTATTATTTTATCAACAACAAATAAGAGCAAGATAGGAAAAAGCCTAAAAAAAGGTGAGAGTGAAGTACTTTGGATTTACAAATTTTACAGAAGAAATGAGCAAACATTCTAGCTTTTCTTAGGAATTCAATTCTTCTAGTCTTCCAGTAGCAAGAACTCTTAGCCTGAGAGATAAATATGTTTATTATATCATATGGATTTGCCTTTTTTCTTGTACATCCTTGTGAGGAACTGTAAGTCTTTGAATTTCTAATATTCTCTTGTATCCTGTGGTTCTATGCTCTGTGTGTCATGAAAGAATCATAGAATCATAGAATAGTTAGGGTAGGAAAGGACCTTAAGATCATCCAGTTCCTGCCATTGTCAGGGACACCTCACAGTAAACCATGTCAGTTAAGACTGTCCAGCCTGGCCTTGAACACTGCCAAGGATGGAGCATTCACAATTTCCTTGGGTACCCTGTGCCAGTGCCTCATCACCCTCACACGGAAGAACTTTTTCCTTAGATCTAACCTGAACTTCCCCTGTTTCAGTTTGAACCCATCACCGCTTGTCTTATCACTACAGTCATTGATGAAGAGTACCTCTCTGGTGTCCTTGTAGGCCCCCTTCAGACACTGGAAGCTGCTATGAGGTCTCCATGCAGCTTCTCTTCTCCAAGCTACACAGTCCCAGCTTTCCCAGCCTGTCTCCATAAGGGAGCTGCTCCAGCCCCTAATCATCCTCACTGCCTCCTCTGGTCTTTCTCCAACAGTTCCATGTCCTTTTTATGTTGACAACAACCAGAACTGCACAAAGTGCTCCAAGTGGGGTCACATGAGAGCAGACTAGAGAGGCAGGATCACCTCCTTTGACCTGTTGGTTGTGTTCTTTTCAATTCAGCACACTAGAAGACTTACTTTTCCTATAATCTTCCTCATAAATATTTTAATTTCTTAACATTGGTAGCATTCAGAAGTGCAAATAACATCTCTGAACTTTGTCTCTTCAGCTACTGGTTATATCTCATTTCATTTAATTTAATATAACTTTTGCTTTCACAAAAATGAGGCTTAACGTATCTTAGTAGGCTGTTACGTGATATTTATCTACCAAAACTCTGAAGATCCTGTTTCTATGTGCTTTCTTTATGGGTGATCATGGACATGCTGCTATATGTTGTCTCCATAACTGACATTCCTTTTGAATGCTTCTGTGACAATAGACATATCTTCATTGAAGTCATTATAATGTATGCATTTGTAGTATGTCTGGAAACAGGTTTTGTTGCTTTCTAGTTTTGCAGTCATATGCTTTTGCTTGGAAAGTATTTGGGAAAGACTGAAAGTAACTGAAGTTACATAAACAGTGACAGTAGAAGACTGAATTCTGGCACTGTACGCTGAAATATGCATGTATGAAGTTTTACATATAATTCATGGAATTATCAAGCATAGGGATGTATGAATGTTTGAATGAGTACAAAAAGCAAAATCTCAGTGCCCAAAATATTTAAATGGACTTGTATAAAAGGCTGTGGATTTCTTAAATTCCTGTATAAAGAATATAAAGGATTATTAGCTAGGCAATTGTGTCATCAAGTTGGTTTCTATTTGCAGAAAGAGTGTTCTCAGAAAGTGAGCCAAACATCTCTGTATTGTTTTTGCTTTTTAGACAAGATACTTGATTCTTTTCCCCTGACATTTTCTAAGATAAAGTCATATTTGTGAAATGTCTTTTATCATTTAATAGTCGAAGCATAGGATAATTAGGGTTGGAAAGGACTTTAAGATCATATAGTTCCAACTCCCCTGCCATGGGCAGGGACACTTCCCACTAAACCATATCACCCAAGGTTATGTCCAACCTGGCCTTGAACACCGCCAGCGATGGAGCATTCACAACTTCCCTGGGC
>JAOEHX010024814.1:0-21397 GCA_025448015.1 Bolborhynchus lineola | reverse complement strand
CCACTAATCCAGACGCAGGAGCAAACTGCAGCTTTTTCTCAGATTTTAGCGGGGGCAGGTAAAATACCAGTACTTTTATAGACAAGGGAGTACTGGTATTAATCACTTTCTTTTAACTGTGAATAGTAGTTGTAAGAATGATGTAACAATGTCTGTTGAGCAATGGCATATCAATTTTAAGCCTTCCAAAGAAAGTAGGTTTAAATTTAGAAAATGAAGTGAGTTTACTGTGCATTAAAGCCTTTCTGATTGAACAGTATACATAAAATTCATCAACAAAACCATGGCATTGTATAAAAATAGCTTTAAAAATTTAGATGTCATCTTTGTATACATATGACTCCTCATCTTTTCTCAGTACAAGTGGAATTGCATTCATAGCACTAACCCACACTATTGTCTGATTAGTTAGTGAGTAGATGTTTCTCTAAAAATACTCCTTTATCTCTTCACATTCTCAGAGCTAGTATCAACAGCGTCCTATAGCTGCATTTTTTTTTAGTTCATTCTCACAAACATTATAGTAACTTAGTAAACAAGGAAGATTGGAAGCTAATACTAAAGAGCAAATATCTAGAAAAAAATTCTGATGACCTAGATTCTGGAGTTACTTATGCAATCCAACTCCTATTGTTGCAGATGGAAGACTATAATATCTATATTCATTGGTGTGTAGATGCCTCACTCACATTGAATTAAAATGAGAATTAGTCTCCTAACTACTTTTCTGAATCTGAGACAAAGTGACTTCAGCAGCATTTAGTGTTGTCAGTATGGAGTTTCTGTCTGCTTCAATGCAGTTATTTTGCATTTTCTCTGTCTCAGTAACAATAAAATCCTGGCCACAGAGTTAATTTGTTGTTTATAAATGGTCAGTGTTATTACACTTTTGAAAGAGAACTCTTGTGAAAGAAGCCCTGTTGAGAAAGTGTATTTATGATTTGAAGAAAAAAGATTATTCTCCAGGATTCATCCCCATGCCTTTCTTAGATTGCTTGCAGCAATTTCAACCATTACTTCAGAGTCTGACTTAAAATGCAGAGGGAGCAATGTGTCTCTTTATTATCAAGGCTTTTCATTAAATCTTTACTTTTAAAAATAATTGGTTATTTTAATCTATAATGGAATATGGACTTACAGGCTGTCTGTAATTAAAATTAAGCCTTATTTGTCTTTAATATGGTGCTATGTTCATCTGTAATTGAGTAGGGAATGATGCCAGCCCTATGATGGGCAGTAAGCCTATCAGACATGACGGAGATAGATTTCAGGGAAGACAGACTTTGCTGTTTTTGTGTACAAGTGGATGAGTAGACCATATCTGCAACATTTAATTATTTTGTAGGTAATTATTCATTTGAGGGACATAATTTTCAGAGCAGCATTGGAATAGAAGGAAGACCAATACAATTACCATTTGGTTAAGTATGTTGTTTGCAATGGTAGCTGGAAACTCATAATGAGCTTTTCATTACATTTGAAAAAGGAATGTTTTATTTAATAATAAAGGCTCAGACTAATGTTTGGTATAATGATACTGACTTGGAGGAAAATGAAAACCAACAAACAAACAAATAAAAAACCAAGATAAACCAAATGATGGATCAGTAGCATGGTTTCTTGCAGGTTTTGTGTTTGTTAGTTTCATTTTTCCCTCTGTTTTGTTAAGATTTTTGCTCTTGTAAAATCATACAACAACTTTGAGAAGGGCCTCTGTAGGTTATCTAGTATAACCCCCTGGTCACAGTAGGCCTAGTTAGATCAGGATCTTCAGGACTTGTCCCTCTGAGTCTTCAACACTTCCAAGACTGGAGAATCTGTAACCTTTCTGGGCATTCTAATCCCATGTTTGACTACTCTTGTGGTAAAAACAAATATTTTTTTCCTAATATCTAGTAAGGATTTCCATGTTCCAACATGTTTTTGATGCCTGACAACCTATTGCTATGCACCTCTTGGAAGAGCGTGCCATTGCTTTCCCTGTATCCCCTGAGCAGGGAGTTGCAGGTACTACTGCATGTCCAGAACTGGACACAGTACTCCATTGTGGTCTAACCAGTGCTGAACTGAGAGGAAGGCTCACTCCCCTGGACCTGCTGGCTGCACTCTTCCTAATGCAGTCCAGGATACCACTGGCTGCCTTTGCTACAAGGGCTTATAGCAGAATCATATATATATATACATATACACACACACATATATATACACTATCTCTGGGTCATGTTCAAATTTTTGCCTACCAAGTTCCCCACGTCCTTTTCTGAAGAGCCTCCTCCCAGCAATCAGTGCCTGCTGTCATGGTGCATGGAGTTATTGCATGCCAGATGTGAGACTTTGCATGTCCCTTTGTTGAACTTCAATAGGTTCCCATCAAACCATGTCTCCAGCCTGTACAGTTCCTCTGAAAGGCAGCCCTGCCCAGCAGTATATTGACTGCTGCCCCTCAATTGTCATCCACAAGCTCTCTGAGAGTGCACTTTGTCCCTTTATGCACCTACATTAATGAAGACAATTCCCAGTACTGGTCCACATATTGATCTATGAGAGACACCACTGATAGCAGATTGCCAGCTAACTTTCCAGCACTGATGATTGTTTTAAGCTTGGCACCACAGCCAGTTCTCTGTCCACTTTGCTGTCCACTTATCCAGCCTGTCTCTCACCAGTTTGGTGAGAAGATGACTGTGGGAGACCATGTCAAAAATTTTACTAATGTCAAGGTATCCTACATCCATCAACCTTGCCTTCTCTATGAAGCCAGTCACCTCATCCTAGCAGCAGTGAGGTTGTTCAGCTATTATTTGCCCTTGGTAAACCCGGGGTGGCTGCTCCGAATCTCCTTCTTGCCTTTCATCTGTTTAGAGATGGTTTCTAAGCAAATTTGCTCCATAATGTTCCCCAGAACTGAGATGAGGCTAACAGGCCTGTGCTTACTGGGATTTTCATTTTTGCCCTCTGCTTTGCCCTTTGTCTTTTGTTTTCCAATGATCAGAAACTTATCTGGAACTTCCGCTGATTGCTATGACGTTTCAAATATGATAGAGAGCAAGCTTATGGTGACATCAGGCACATCTCACAGTACCCTGAAATGCATCTCACATGGTCCTGTGAGTTGATGTATGTCCAGATAGCCCAAGCAATCTCTAAATTAGTCTTCCTCTGCTGAGGGTACTACTTCACTCCTACATGGAGTGAAGGAACTAACTGCTACCTTCAAAGCTGGAGGGAAATAAATAAATCCTACCAAATATTATGCAGACTTTCATAATGAATGTTTCTGCCCAGCTGGAACAGTCTTACTCGAAATATGGTTTTATTTATGAGCTATTGTTCAGGAAAACTAGATATCTTTTACTGCATTTTCTGAGTCCCCTGTACCATAAGCAATTGATAGCTTTATACTGCTTTTGATAGCTTTACACTGCTTGCTAAGCTATAAATACTAATATATTGCCAGTTATACTAATAGAGGTGATACTCAGTTTTACTAGCAATATTTGTGAACTGGAAGGACTATGGCCAGAGCAGGTATTATTCAACTATTAGGATTTTCTTAACTTTTTTTTTTGGAGAGCAAATAATGGTGACTATTTCTTTTTTCCCATGGGAAAGTTCAAATAGAGATATTAGACTGGACAAGCTGTTAAATGAAATGCCTTTTTTTGTTGTCTTGGACAGATTATGCTTCCTCAGAGTTTCAGTTTTCTGTTCATTTATTCCTGAGTATCTTTCAACGCAGTCTACCAAATATATCTGTGTCTATCCAACTGCAATAGCCATTGATATTACATTTATCATTTCATTTTTTAGTGCAGTGTGGCATTTGATCTTCATAACTTTTCACACTGCCCTACAGATAATCTTAAAAATGTTGTTCATCTTAGGAAACAAAAGTCACTAGGACTCCTATGTAACTTCTGCACAGTTTTAATTGTTAGGATAACACTGATAATGAGCATAAATAACTGTCATGGTTTAACCCCAGCCAGTAACTCTAGCCCCACCCAGCTGCTTGCTCATCTTCCTCCCCAGTGTAGTGAGGAACAAAATTGAAAGGGTAGAAGGGAAAAAACTCATGGATTGGGATAAGGACAGTTTAATAGATAAAACAGAAGTCGCACACACAAACAAAGCAGAACAAGGAATTGATTCACTACTTCCCATCAGCAGATAGGTGCTCAGCCATCTCCTGGAAAGCAGGGCTCCAGCATGCATGATGGTGACTTAAGAAGATAAATTCCATCACTCCCAACATCCCCCTGATTCCTTCTTGCTCCAGCTTTATATGCTAAGCATGACATCATATGGAATATACCTTTTTGTCTGTTGGGATCAGCTGTCCTGACTGTGCCACTTCCCAACTCCTTGTGCCCCCCACAGACTCCTAGCTTGTGGGGTGAGGAGAAGAAAAGGCTTCTGCTCTGTATAAGTACTGTTCAGCAATAACTAAAACACTCCTGAGTGATCAACACTGTTTTCAGCACAAATCCAAACCACAGGCCCATAGTAGCTACTGTGAAGAAAATTAACTACCCCATCCAAAACCAGCACAGTAACTTTAAACTTTCATCTGGAGTATCGCCAATACAAAGCGTATTTTATTTTATCTCAGTCTGGTAAGATTTGTGGCTATAATCAGTAAAATTCTGAGATCATAAAACAGAATTGTAAAAAATTTCATTTGGCATTATGATGATACCAAAAGCTACTTCTTAGAGAAGACGCTGTAATGTGCTTCCTATGAAGACTTTTTTTAATACCTGATATAAGTAGCTCACCTTTACTGTGATTTTAAGGAAAAAGCAATTGAGACAAAAAGGCATTATTTTTCCTTCACTCTTTCATGCAGTTCCTCAGATAGATAAATAGCCTCTAATACATACCAGGACTTTCAAGTGATGTCTCACCCTGGGAAACAGATTAAGCAATTTGTAAAACTTCTCACATTCATTCTTTTGCCCAATTCATTTGCTGTTTATCCATTGGAGGTTTTTTTTGAAATGTCTGCATGGTATTTTCTTATATAGCACCTTAACCAGGCAGTTGTGCTGTTATAATAAAGCTGTTCTGTGAATAAGTATTCTTAACAAAATCAGAATGAGCATACATTCAGTTCTTATGAATCTATGTGCAAATAAGTACAATTCAGTTGGCACCTAAGATTGGAAGACAAGTGCAGGGACTGTGAGAATGGAGACCTTAAGCCCACTGTGGGAGAGGATCAGGTTTGAGATCATCTTAAGAACCTGAATGGGACCTGATGAAATCTGTCTGCTGGCAAATGAAGTTGCTAAGCCACTGTCCATGATATGTGAAAAATCATGTCACCCAAGGCACTGTCCTTGGATAACGTGGCAACCTGGCTTTGAACAGTGCCAGGGATGGAGCATTCCTCACTTCTCTCAGCAACCTGCTCCAGCACCAGCACCTCACCACACTCACAGGAAGAACTTCTTCCTGATATCCAATCTGACCTTCCTCTGTTTAAATTTAAACCCATCACCCTAGTTTCAGTGATTCGAGTTCTAAATATTTTTCTTGTATTTTGTTTTTTCTGTTATATAGAACAAGGACAGTAAAAAAAAAAAAAATGGAACAATTAATGAGGAAAAATTGTATGAATTTAAGAGCCTGATTACTTTAATCAAGCCATATTCTTCTAGACAATTGAGGAATGCTTATTTTCCAAGACTTGCAAATAGCATAGGGAATTTCTTATGAAGTATTAAACTTAATTGATATGTTCATAAATGCCACATCTAAAAGGTAATATATGGAGAGAATGAGAGTCATAATTGTATTTTAAACAATAATACTTGTATCAAAGAATGATAACTGGTTACAATAGCTAAGACTTAAGGAAAAAATGAAAATTAAGCATCAGAACCTTTATCTTCTTTAAACTGATAGCAAAAAAAAAAATCAATAAAAATTATACAAATTGAAAATTAATCAATTATCAAAGAAGGCAGAAAAAAATAGGTTCCTTTAGGAATAAGGATGTTGGTCCCAAATAATTACTCTATTCCTGCAGTGCAATTATAGCTGCAAAACCTGAAATGACTCAGTGATGCATGACAAGTGCTGTCAGACTTATCTTTTTTTTCAGAGATGCACTGTATTCCAAAGAAAAATGCTCAAATTTCATCCTATAGGAATTATGATTAATGAGCAGCTGACTAAATATAAACGCTAATACTCCAGAAAGGATTTGGGGCTTTTAAATTTGTTAGCAGGTTTCATAATTGTTTATTTCTTCTGTCTTTTTTAAAACTTATAATAGTTTCATACTTTGAAATGACAGTTTGTGCCCCCTTGAATTTACTATTATCATCTTAATAAAAAAAGAAAAAGAGTGCATGAAGCAGCACCATAATTGTAACAATTTTTAAACGAAATATGCAATATTTTTAATTCCCAAACAGATGCAGTGCCTTTGGGAGTGCCAATGCCTGTGTTATCTATTTAACAGCCAGGACCTAGAAGTGTGAATTTTAGACAAACATCCTGCAATAGATGACTGTGAAATATTTTAGAAAATTCTTCAAAGCTGTAATACAAAATAAAGGTAAGGGGTTTGAGTTAGTCTGCGTGGGAAGTGTTGAGGGCATGTCAGCCAGTGCTGCTTCATCCTTTTCCTTTCCTCCTTCAGGTGCCAGAAGGCGAGGGTAGGCTTGTCTAAGCAATAAATCATGTGAAACTGCTGGGCATTGAATCACACAACTTGCACTGTGTTTCAGTAAGTTTGCCTGTTTGTAGCATGTTGCTCTAACAAAATATAAGTTTGGTCTTATCAAACACAATAAGGATAAATACATTTCATAAGGCTTCATATAGCACTTAATCTTTAGTCAGTCGTCAACATAATTTCAGAGATTGCGTTCATTGGGGTTTGTTCGTTTGTTTGTTTACTTCATACTTTCACAAAACTGCCCATCAACCATGAAATTGACTTCTCCAAATTAAGTTTGAATATGCGTACACAGCAGATACAAATAAAATTAATGCATATTTAGCTAAATTAATTATCTGGTTTGAGCAAATCAAGAAATCTAGCTAAATAAAGTGCTGCATGGACAAATAATCTCAGCTGTGTAATGCCATGGCTAGATCACTTTCAGAATCAGTGTTTAAAGCCAGACAAGGTCTCATGGCCTATTTTATAGGCTGTAATCACAATCAGTTCCCCTAAATGTGTTGTATGGTAGTGACCTTTCTGATAGGGAAAAGATTTTATTTTTATTTTTTTTAATCAGTCTTCTGTTAAATTTTGCTGTTTCCATCTACTATTTCCTATTACCTGAACTATCTACTGGCAAAAGATTTTCTGTTAATCTTTCCAAGAGTTCACTGGTGCTCATCACACATGGAGGTCCTTTCAAAATCTGGTGATTCCTTTGAGCAGCTTGACAGAAAAATGTCACTCATACTAAAAGGGATGTAAGTATGCATGCTAGCGGGACTTAAGAACCATTCGCAAAAGAACACTGTGAGTGACATGTCTGAAAGAAAAGTGAACGATGAAAGACTGAAAAGCTTGACATGACAAAGCACAACCATTTCTTATACAAAATTGCTGGAGTGGTTGGAAATAATGTTCCCCTGCAGGCCACAGGTTACAGTGCTGTTGTCGATGCTTGAGGATCATTACTTTATAAAAGCAAAATATTAACATCAAAGACTGAGGGACAATGATGATGAGGACTTCTTAAACTGGATTTTTGTTGTCTTTTCCGCAGAGCAGCGTATGTAAGACTTTCAAACAGTCAATCTAGTTGAAGTTCTGTGTTATGCAGCAGTTTCAAGGCCCTTAAGTACCTATTCTCTTACTTTGTACAGTAAACCTCCAAGGCAACATGCAAGTTTGGAAAAAGCTTGAGTGTTTCTGAGAAAAAGTAAAGGTGAAGCACTTTATAGCTGCCAAACACTTTTCTGTGTCCTTCCCTCTTCAGTCTTAGTCTTGGCTTTCCCCGCTCCCCCCTTGCCCCGCCTCAGAATTCTTCCTATTTCCTTATTTGTGCAGGACTGTATTCTTTGTTCTTAATTTATTATAATTTTTAGACTTTTATTATACATGAATTAAATTCAAAGTTTTAACCCAAACTAAGATATGCAATGCAGCATCCTGTAGCTGTAAAGTCCCAAGACTTTCTCAAGGATATATTTATTCCTAACTAATTATTATTACTGGTCAGGGTGATATTAAAGTAAGCACTTCTGTCTCAGTTGTTAGAAACCTTCAGTGCTCTGCCTAAACTTATTTATTTGTTTCTACCACTTTGTTCCAATTGTTAAATTGTCCTCCATCTCAAACAGTTCTTTGTTTATATGGTATTTGGACTGACAGAGACCTGTCTTGCTTTGGACACAGGACTTTTTAAAGAACTGTGCACACCTAGAAATAAAACTTCTGAAACAAACATACCCAAACCATTATTCATTAAAGCACAGGCAGATACTCAACCACAACATCTGGTCAGTGTTCCAATTGTACTCCCAAACAAACTTCTCCAGTACTTGTTAAAGATATACCGGTCAGGCCCAAGGATGTGAAAATTATATGTATGTGACTAATTTTGACATATTAGAAGCATGGAGCTACCAGGATCTTCTCAATTACACAGTCTGTAATTTTTTTACATTTTTCTAGATCTTAGATATTCTATGAAATTAACAAAGACTTAAGACACATTCCACCTTTGACAAGCTTCAGTTTCACTTTCAAGTGACATTAAGATTCTATTCCCTGTATCATTTCTTTCTATATGTTTATTATGATAAACTTAATCAAATAAAGACAATGTCAAACATCCTAGAACCTCAGAGAGATATGATTGTGACAGGATATGATGGACATTTAACTGTGCTCATTCAAGGTAACAAAACCTCTATACAAATATTCAAGATGATATAATAAAGAGGAGGCAAAGCTGTAGAAGAATAAATGATTCTCAGCAAGTAATCCACTCACATTATCTGAACACATACCTATAGAAAGAGAATGAAACAGGGAGACAGTGTTTGTGAACTTGCAGGTTGTAAATATTTACATGTACAGTTAGAACAGCTTCTGAAATGAGAGCTTGTGCTGTTGGTGCAAAAATACCTCTGTGCCAAATTAAGTCTTGGTGTCCTTGGTGGAGCTTGCATGAAGATTAAATGATCTCTACCGTAAGTGTAGTGTGGACCCTGATAGCTAAATTTAAGAAGTCTGAAAGGAACAATGCAGTTTAGAACTGACCTTTCCCAGATTAATTACCAACTTCTGAACCTGGTTATGTTTCATATGCCATTCTCCAGTATTAATTCCCTGTACAACATGGTTGAATGCATATGTACCTCTCAGTCTTATTTTATAAGGATTAATTAATAGGAGATGCATGTATGAATTTTAACATTTTTGCTATTGTTTCTGATATTTCTTTTTCTTTATACTAAACAATCCTTACTTAGAATACCCTTCTATGTATTGTGGAATATATAATGGTGTATTCCCTGTCTATCCAAATTAAACCTATTATGAGCATATGTATCTATGTATTAAAAAAAAAAAAAAAGAAAAAATTAAAATGTAGCACTTTCCTTATTAGAAATGTACACAAGAGGGGTTTTAAAATTATTTTCTACATAAATTGAGTTAAAATTAAATGTCAAACATAATTTGGTGTAAGAAGTTTGAAATAAATTATAGTCCTCAGAGAAAGTCTAAGTACTCAGATCTCAGAGCCAAATTGCTATTTGCATAATAGCAAGCTGTAAGGTTATATATCATTATATGGCAGAATGCCAGACCATAATCTGCACAATAAAGCTACTGAAATCTTCAATCTGAAAAGCATTCATCTTAGAAAGGAGTTTGCATCTTTTTTAAAATATGAAGCATATTGACTTTTTTTTTCCCTTGAGCAAACAGAGTGCTGCAATCTATTTCCAGCATGCTTCTAGTTTAGCTGTGGTAGACACAAATGTAAAATGAATGTTGACGTATTTGTTTAACATCCCTAAACAGATTAAATGGTTTTAGAACTTCTTCAATAATCAACCTTGAAAAATATAAACTAACATTCACATCCCTGGATAGATTAAATTGTTTCAAAAGTTCTTCATTAATTTCAGCCAAGGAAAATTTGTTAAAAATGTAGCAGATATGCTGAATTCACCTTCTGATAATATTAGCTAATTTCACTGTGTAATGTCAATATATTATACATATGTGGTGAAAACATTATTTTAAAATGTTGTCTATATGAAAGGTCTTTTTATTTCATGACAAACTGCCGAGAAGCCAATGAATTAATCCATTTAGAAATAGCAAATATCCATGATTGTGAGGGATTTTTTTTCATCTTCTTGTTCCTGTGGACAGATATTTACATTAGCTGTGCTAGGCACTGGCATTAGATTTCACATAGTTGTATGAAGATGTCCCAGGAAGTGCCGGTCTCAGAGTTTAACCTGAAGTGACACCAGCTAGGGAAATGAGGACAAAGAAGGAGCAGACTACTGAAAACCACTCCAGGAGTGAAAATAATACCAAAATATGTAATAGATTATATTCTTTGCTGTTCAGAAATAACAACTAAAATGGGACAACTTGATGATATTGTGACTTAACCTTAGTATGTTCACAGTCTATTTGTAGCTAGAAAATGGCAGTGGATTTTCCACCAGCAAAATTGCTAGTGGAAGTTAAAATAATATTTAGCATTTATACTTTCTGTTATATCAAGAGCTTGGTGCTTAGGATATGATGTAATTTTTATTAAGCAGCAGAGCATTTTGCTTAATATAATGTAAAATATTCAGATCTCATAGCAGCCTTCCAGTATCAGAAAGGAGCTTACAAGGATGCTGGGGAGGGACTCTTCGTTAGGGACTGTAGTGATAGGACAAGGAGTAACAGGTTCAAACTTAAACAGGAGAACTTTAGATTGGATATGAGGAAGAATTCTTTACTGTGAAGGTGGTGAGGCACTGGAATTGGTTGCCCAGGGAAATTGTGATTGCTCCATCGCTGGCGGTGCTCAAGACCAGGTTGGACAGAGCCTTGGGTGGCATGGTGTAGTGGGAGGTGTCCCTGCCCATGACAGGCAGGTTGGAACTGGATGATCTTAAGCTCCTTTCCAACCCTAACTATTCTATGATTCTATAATTCTATCTTAAAATATCCAAAATTATGTTTTAGTAAGAATATTTATTTATAATACTTTTATTATAAAAAAGGTCTGTATATATGCAGTATCAAATAATTCCTTAGCCTTAGCTTCTTTTCATGAAAACTGCAAGAGACCACATTTTTTTCTGATGTCTAACTATATCTTTGGATACGTTTGTAAATGCATCTATTTGTGTCAATTACTTGCTGCTAATTTATGTTGTTGCACTGCTCTTTATTGCATACCTCCTTCAATTCTTATGCTTTTCCTTACTGATTAGTGGCCTCATAAACAAAATGTGTGCTAGTGCTAGTTAGATGTTCTTCCTTTTTTTTTTTTTTTAAATCTTTCTTTTTTTAGCTATTCTTCTCTACCTGGCCTCTTGAAAACTTCATAAGAATCTTTTTGCAAGAAACCTGAGGGCCAGCAATTATTCTGTAAAGTTCCTGTCCCTGAGCACCTTGGGATTTATGTTTTCTGTATAAGACTGAATGTGACCTCAAGCGGGAGTACCATCATTTGTGCAAACTGTTGGCAGTAAGAATGTCTAAATTCAAACCATTTTAAAATGTTCTAATCTGACTAAATTTTTTTAGTATGGTGTGATCAGCTGTTGCCATTTAGCATAAAAATTATAATAGAATCAAAATTCTATTTTGACTTTCAGAGTGCTCTTACTAGAGGTTACCCTTTAGCAATCTGGCATTGAGTAATAGTAACTTTGGTATTGCCATACTGGAAAACCCAATAGGTTCTTATGTTTCAAGAACTGCAGTGAATGTTTTAATCTGTTTTACACTTCATAGGCACTAATAATTCCTCTGTGATCATAGTAGGAAGTGATTTTAGACAAGTAATTATTTTTGTGTAATTCAGTTATTCCCAGTTTAGTACAACTATTTTGATTCATGCAATTAAAAAATCCTATAGGCAGAAATAAATTTGCAAGTATGGGTAATCTTGCCAATCACGACTGTTAAACTGCAAGGTGTTTCTAACTTATTCTAGCCATTGATTATTCTGATATTTAGCATTAAGATTTAGACATACACACATAAAAATATGCCATATGCACTGTACGCAACTGTCTTTTTAATAATTCAACGCAAGACTAGTTTATGGAGTCAGAATTTTCTCCTCTTATCCTAAATAATTTTGAAATATACCAAGATTGTTTCAGGTACTGGGAATAAATGTAGCTAAGAATGAAAGCAAAAAAGCAGGTATCTAATCCTAGCAAGTCATTGGTGCAAGAGTTACTGATATTTTTTCAGACTGAGATCATTTGAATTTTAAACTACAGTAAACTGATACAACACCTAGAGATAACCAAAGGCAATTTGAACTCTTAACCAAACAGCAGTACCACTGAGGTGTATAAAATATGCAGCAACATTTCATTAAGTTGTTAGGTATATCAAAAAATTCTAGCACCAAGTACATCACTGTTGTAAATCTTTCTTTGGTGGTCATTTCGATAATTTTTATTAATGATAATTTGTATGAAGGTTTATCCATTTTTAGGACTTGTAATGCTTTTAAATTGGGTAGTTTGGTTGGGTTTTTTTGGTTGGTTGGTTTCTTGTTGTTTTGGTTTTTTTTTTTTTTTCCCAACCTAATAAAAGGTAAATATTAAACTAATTCCAACATAGCAAAGCTTGAAAAATATGAAAAAATCCCACTGAAACCCAGCAAATCAAAGAACACCCCCTCAAATAAATAAGAATCACCTAACCAAACACAAGAAACCATAAAAATTTTAGAATCCAAAAATTACATTGAAGACACCATAATAGATTATCCGAATAAGCTCAACCCAATTCCTTGTTTGTAATTACTACTTTGAGCACAATTTTCAGAATTTTATAGAAATTTAGAATTTTATAGTGATTTAGACTATCTCTAAGCACTGATGTTCACTTCAATATGTTCACTTTAAAAGTTATTAGAAAATTTTTAAATTGAAATCATTAAAGCCTTAATTTGATTAGGAAATAAAAGAATTTAAAGTAAAAAGTCACATCAGGTTGTCCTTGATGCATACCAGCTAAAAAAAACAAACCAAACAAAAAAACGAAACCAAACAAAAACAAAATCCAAAGCAAAACAGGGGAGAGAATGCATTTTTTTCTTGCTAAAAATTAGCTGTGGTTTAAATTCTTCTAAATATTAAAAAATTCATTCAGTGGTGAAATAAGAACATAAATATGTCTTCCACAGAACAGAGACCCATTCTTGCAATACAAGACTCAGAAATTGTATAAATTATTATTGATTAAAAGCACTGCCAGGGCAATAATTTCTAGTATTAAGATTAACAAATATTGTATTTCATAATATTTTGCTGATTTTTTAGACTCAAAGATCTAATAATGGTTTATCATGTTTAGAATATGTTAAGGCAGCCACTTTTGAACTGCTGTAGAATGCAACAAATTACATTATGAAGAAGAAATTGCACATTAATAAGATAAGCTAAGTGAATGTATGTAGGAAATAGCTTAATGATAGAGCATGTCCCAAACTGACCTCCAGAAGGCAATTTGAACTGAACTTTTAAACCTCAGGAATAGATCAGATTTAGGAAGTCTAGTTATTGCTGTGTACAAAATGGTGTTCTTGCTCCTAATACCCACATTGAACATGTACACAGATATCTGGAACAAGATGCATATACCTCCACACATTCTGGCTTTGGTCAAAATGGAAGCAGCAGTCTGCAGAAGGCTTATTCTGAAGAAGATTTAGGAGAGAAACTAAATTCTTTTTAAGTGGTTTTTCAGGTCACTTGTGCTAAGCAAGTAGGACTGTATTGGGTTCCTGGGAGCTTTGTCTTGCACAAAATAAAGTTTCTGGTTGCTCTTCATGGTATGTTCTTATTTTGACCCTATGTGAAAAACAAAAAAAAAGAGAGTTGGATGATTTGGGGTTTTTCTGGTCTGAAGTCTAAACCTCTGTAATATAAATATTCATATAGTCTATGAAAATAAGTCCTTTTCACAAGGCAGGCACAGTGATGAGTTGTCAAATTCAAACCCCTGCTTTGTAAATGCTTCTAGTAATCCAGAGGCCAAAATTCAGCAACTTCAATCTCTACAGCTAAAAGGGTGGGTTTGAAGCTCAACAGTGAGTTTATGGTCAGAATTCTAGTGCAAAATATCCCTGTACAAAAGCATCACTCAGTAAATGAAATCAGATATGAAATATATGCATCCAAACCTGCCAGGTTCCCAAGTGCCCTTTGCCCGCTACAGAATACAAACGTTCTCCCATGCATCACAATTCTGGTCTAGCTTTTAGTGGTGAACAGAAAGTGTCATGATACTGCCCTTAGACAAGAAAGCATTAATGTTGCTCTACAAACCACAAGGGAGGGGCGTGCCTGACCTGCCATGTACAATTTGTATCATCTGGAGGTCTCATTAAGTCTGTATGACCAGCAGTGTGTCTAAGTTGCCATCTTTTCCTGGGATCTCTCTCTAAATGTTGCTTGCCATTAACAAGAACAATCTGGTGACCAACGAGTGTCCTGTCTGTACAAGAGAATCACATGTGAACTCCAGCCTGAGATAGCTGTTGTGTCCTTTAGGGAAAGAGCAGCTGTGCGGCAGCCATTGCCACGGGGCATCTACATAGAAGTTTGGTCTGGTGAACCCTGAATGTCCTTCTTAAAATGCACACAGTTGGAAGCAGGAGTGAACACTGTGGGGTTGATGGCATGGGTTCACCTGTGTAAGACAGGCTGGAAGTGTTCCAGTGAAGTATAGAGTGCTGTAACTTTATTATTATAATAATCACAGTTCTGAATTACAGGAAACTAATTCAATTACAGCTTTTGTAGTTAAAATGTTAAATATATACCTGCTAACTATTAGAGGATGCATCTTGACTATTACTTACAAATTTGATGAGTGTCAGAGTGTATTATATGATTGTTAAATTTCAGTAAACATTTTTTCAATAATCAATTCTAATCCTGCAGATTTAGGATGCCTATCCTATTACATCTAAATTAAATACACCTCTGTGAACTTCCATTAAAAGCCATCATTTTATTCTTTTCCCCACTTTGAGATGCAATAACACTTGTAACTGGTAGTTCTTCAGACTGCCACTGTATGCACAGGGTCTCATTCACCCCATCCTTCTAATTGTCGTTGATTTAAAATAAAAGTTTCTACCAACACAGACAATAATCAAGTCCAAATCTCAACATTTCTACTATATCCTGGCCCAGTAGGAGATTTTCTTTGAATTTCTAATTAAAAATGTTTTAACACAAGACAGCTTGAGTCTGAAGCTGTCAGGTCCCCCCTTGGCCTTGGTACATACCAGGGGAAAAAAAAAGTATAAAAAAAAGCGAGAGAGAGGATTTTACGTTTAAAGACACTCCAGTTTCTTGAGACATTTTTATTCAGATGTTACTCTTTCTTGTGGGAGCACAGTTCTACTCTTCAAATGAAAAAGAAGCAATAAAACACATCAGGAACAATGGACCTCAGACCTACTCTTTGTCTCCTTTTCTTGGAATTCTATTTCCATATAGAAAGCTACTCTAATGGGACACTTGTAAATGGCAGGGAATTTAGCCCTTGCGGAGTCTTCTCCAGAAATTGGATTTTTGCTTAAGCAAACAGCAAACCATGCAGCAAGAAAAAAGCTATTTATTTGGCTGCCTGTAGAAGAGCCTTGCAAAAATGCGATTTGGTCTGCTGCTATCAGTGAAGACAGTCTAGCATGCTCTAAAAAAGAATCATTTTGCCTTAGCTGGATGTTGAAGCAATCTTTTAAATGCCATGAAAGTTAATATGAAATAAGTCTAAATTTTAAAATTTATTTATAATGGCAATCATGCAATCCAGCAGTTGTCATTTAGCACAGATTTCACTAATGGCTATCAAAAAAAATCATTTTCTGTTTGTGCTTTTAGTTAGACGTTTAGTTTTTGAAAAAAATAGGAATCTAGACAAATGGAAAGAAAATCAGGACATTTTCTAGTTCTATGGACTTTTTTAAATGTTTCAAAGCTCAATCATTGAAAGATGCCATCAATGTGAACTCTCTGAACATTTTCTTCTCTTTTAATCTCTGCCAATTAATTGATTTATTAGCATGAAAAGCTTGTTATAACTTCTTGTTGAAAATAGTCCATCACTGTCTTGAATCAGTTCTGTCAGCTGAACATGAGTACACGTTCACTGACATCTATAGTTTTGTATCTGGGGTATTCTGTATGCTTAGCTCTTCTCAAAACTAGGTCGCTACCTCTGGTTAAATTGCCATAATTTTGTGTTGCAAGGATGGAATCTGTGTGTTAGAGTCTTCTTGAAGATTTTTTCAGAGATGTGCAACAGTTCAACTATAGGAAGGGCCAGTAGTAACAACTTAGCTACTCTTGTATGATGAGACTTGAAACTATACATGTAAGTACACAATTTTATGTTTTGTTAAGATACGTTCTGTTCTGGTTGTGAAAGAGCTTTCATCACAGAGCATTTTTTATGAACAACAGTTGACAAATATTAGGTGTTCTGGTATTTGGTGAAAAAAAGTCATCTCAGAAAAAACTTTTTCGTTCTAAAAAAAAAAAAAAAAAGAAAAAGCACAGATTTAAGTTTGATTTGAATTTTGAATTGCATTACAATAGTATATTCAATTACCTGTGCTGACTTTTCTAGAAGACCGTTGTGTCCTTAAATGAACTAATTTTGTGTACAAAAATCATTGTTCAATGTGTGATCCAGTATCACTGTGCTCTAACTTTCTCAAGGAGGGAATTCATTCCTTTATATCTGTTTCATTTATCCTTTTGTATCTGAACAATTCATAAATCTAATCACTACTTATGACATCTTTATGAAAGAATAAGACTCCCTTTTTATTAATCGATGGGGACTGAAGTTCCATATGATACATGGTTTTTCACTTTGCCTAGTACAGTATATAGATCAAAAGAATATTTTTTTTCCCTTAAATTGTAGCATAATTTAATAGATTAGCATAATGACAATTAGATTGTAGATTTTCTAGTTCTGTACAAACAAATTATGCATATTATTATCACATAAATTAATTGTTATTTTGCTAACAGAACTAGCATCATTTTAGTTGTGACTGGAATCCAGTTGTATAGAGCAGAATTTACTTGACTTTCTTTTCTTTCTTTCTTTTCTTATCTCTTGGCAAGCTTGTGAATACAGTAGGGACTTTAATTTCTTTGCTTGTATAGCAATAGTAGAACAAATTATGAGAGTTTTTTTTTCCGAAAATTTCAAAGAATATTGAAATTAAGATGACATGCAATATTTTGCGTTACAGGTTTCAGTTTAAGTAACCTTAAGTTTGTCTACTGTACTCTGAATTTTTAGTTCTGAAGTTTTTTTCTTTAATATGTTTAAATATTCTCACATATATATGTGAAAATGACAGATGTTATGCACTCATTCAGTTGTTGTGATATTTTATTGTCATTGGACACACTGATACACATGAACCTGTGAAACTGAACCAGAACCAATCTTTTCTTCCTTAATAAATCAGTTACCTGCTTAGCTACAATGAATACAATTCAGATGAAACCTCATTCATCCTCTACACTCAGTGGTACTTTGTTTGCTATTTTAAAATTTTCTAAGCCTACAGTTGTTCTCAGTGATACTTAAATTTTTAGTGGTCCTAAGCTGTATTTTCAGAAGTCAGTTGTTCTATATATAACTCTAGATTCATAGAATCATAGAATAGTTAGGGTTAGAAATGACCTGAAGATCATCTAGTTCCAACCCCCCTGTAATGGGCAGGGGCACCTCTCACTAAACCATGTCACCCAAGACTCCATTCAATCTGACCCTGAACACTGCCAGAGATTCACAGGGAACATTCAGAGCTTCCTAGGGCAGCCCATTCCAGTACCTCACCACCCTCACAGTAAAGACCTTCTTCGTTGTATCCAGTCTAAACTTCCCCTGTTTAAGTTTAAATGCATAATCAGGACTCGGAAGCATTATGAAAGAAAAAAGAACTGACCAAAACTTTGTTTAATATTAATAACTAATGATATTTTGTTTCAAAAGCAGATTAACAGTGTGAAAAAAATGGCAAAAATCGCATTTTGTTTCCAACAGTCCACCGCTGCTTGCAATCCACCCATATGTATTCCTACAGCAGTACAAATCTATGACAAGCTTCATACTGTTCTTAGAATTTAAAGCAGAAAACAGTTTAATGGGGAGGGAGTATGGTAGAAGGAGGATACGAAGAATTCTCAGAGTAAATTGTTCTATTATGATATTTAAGTGCTGCTTCAATTAGGCCTAAGTGAATACTCACAACAAGGGAGACTGGCCTTTCTAGTTTTAACTGGGAGAAAGGTGATGATTAATTCTTTGGCATCTTTCTATTCAGCCAGATATAGAATCAACTCAAGTGCATTATAGAAGATGAGATATCTCAGTCAATTATACTTCTTCCCCATTATGGAGTGAAAAAAAAAAAAAAAAAAGCCATTTAACAAAACTCCATAGTGAAAGTCACAGTATTTGAGAGTTCTCTAAGCACTCAGTTCATGATCATTCAGGAATTATCCACAGACTAGGAATAAACATATCCATTAAATTGTGGTTTTGACACTTCTAAGCAGTGTGTGATTTCATGATGATATTTTTCAATTACATAAACTAGAATAGATGTGAACTCTCGTATTTCTTCACTTTTGTAGTATTTATAGACACAAGTCACATAAATTATACCATTCAGAATTACATAAACAATTTATTTTGCTAGCTTTTGATATGCTTCCTTGTACTTATTAACATACTTCCTTGGTCCTGATTCTAACTGCTGGATTGGCAGAATCACCTCCTTCGACCTGCTGGCCAAACCTCTAAAATTCTTAATCCATTAAATTGTTTACTGCTTAAAAACACCAACCAAAACCTACCTGTAACCTTATTTTGTGGATGTTTAATTGACAAATCATAAAACAATAGTTATTATATATTGTCGTGGTTTAAGCCGTAGCTCATGCAGTTTGCTCCCTCACTCCCCCCTCTTACTTTCCCCCGCTCCTGGAGGGATGGAGAGGAGAATAGAAAGAATGCAACTCCCACATGTTGAGATAAGAGCAGTCCAGAACTAAGGTATAGCACAAACCACTACTGCTACCACCAATAATAATAATGACAAGGGAAATGGCAAGGGAATCAGCAAGGGAAGAGAATACAACCTCTCACCAGCAATACCCAGCCTGACCGGTCAGTGAACTAGCTCTCCCGGCTCCTTGCCTTTAGTTTTTTACATCCCAGGCATGACGCACTGTGGTATGGAATACCTCTTTGGTCAGTTTGAGTCAGGTTTCCTGTCTCTGCTTCCTCCTGACTTCCCCTCCTCCCTGGCAGAGCATGAGGCCCAGAAAGCCCTTGGTCAGACCAAACATTTCAGCAGTAACTAAAAACATCAGTGTTATCAGCACTGTTCCCAGGCTGAAGGTCAAAAACACAGTGCTGTACCAGTCACCAAGAAGGAGAAAAATGATTGCTACTGCTGAACCCAGGATGTGTATATATATGCAAAATTATATGTTTATATAAATATTCAACTATATACTTATATAGATAAATATTTGATACAAGACCACTTGATTCCCTCCCTCCCCTCCTCACCCCAATTAGCAATAATGCATTCATAGCAATAACAACTTTTCCAGTGACTTCACAAGCAGCAGGACCCCAAAGAGTAGCCCAGTTTTGGATCTGACTTTACCACCATTTTCACAGATTAAAATTTGTGGTTATTAAATACAGTCATTTTTTTTTATTATTTTTTTTTTTTTCATAGTAGACTTTCCTGGGCTTTTTTTGAAGCTCCATGTATAATGTAGTACCAGCTTTTAATATTTTCTATAATATTAATTGTAATACTAAAAGTGTTCCTTGAAAATAAACCAAACCGCTGAATACTAAATGCTGGTGGAATTGTAAAAGTATTAATGTTAGCTGAACTGCAGGGTGAATTCTGTTGAATAAAACTGGATGCTAGCAAGATGAGAAAGTTATAAGATCCAGATTTTTAGAATGCATTTAAGTGCCGTCCTGGGTTCAGCAGTAGCAGTCATTTTTCTCCTTCTTGGTAGCTGGTACAGCACTGTGTTTTTGACTTTTGGCCTGGGAACGGTGCTCATAACACCGGTGTTTTCAGTTACTGCTTAGAATGTTTAGTCTGACCAAGGACTTTCTGAGCCTCATGCTCTGCCAGGGAGGAGGGGAAGCCGGGAGGAAGCAGAGACAGAACACCTGACCCAAACTGACCAAAGAGTTATTCCACACCACAGCACATTATGCCCAGGATGTAAAAACAGAGGGCAGAGACCCAGAAGGGGTTGGGGTTCACTGCTGGGTTGGGCTTGGTATCAGACGGTGAGCGGTTATATTCTCTTTCCTTGTATTTCCCTTGTCATTATTATTATTGGTGGTAGCAGAAGTGGTTTGCATTATACCTCAGTTACTGGACTGTTCTTATCTCAACCCTTGGGAGTTACATGCTTTCGATTCTCCTCCCTATCCCACCGGGCCTTGGGGAAGAAAGAGGTAGGAGTTAGTGAGCAAACTGCATGACAGGCTTAAACCATGACAAGTGCTGTAAAATTAAAGCAAATACAGGCTCTTTTATTAAGCAAAAGGAATTTAAAAGTGCTGCTTTTTCTGTCTCTGTGGAAATGTCTTTGCTGAATTTGCAATATGTCTTTTTTATATTGGCTTTATATAAAAACAATATCCAACAAAAGAGGTATTATCTTTTGGGGGTGTTTAACTTTTTCAGATAATTGAAGCATTTCCTGTACTTGTGCCAGATATCTTATATATTAATATATAAAGATTTTATTCTAATAACACTATCTCTAATTGAGAGTGAATATATATGAATTCTCAATGGCACGGAGGGAAAAGATGCTCCAAAGGCACAGTAAATGTATGCATTTTGTGTTTTAGGGGAACAGCAGTGCAATTACTGTATAACCCTCACTTACCAATCATTTTAACCTCAATTTAATGCATGTGGCAGTTCTCCCAGAATGACCTTGATGCAGTACTGAAAGTTTAGCATTTTTTAAAAGGCTCAGATGCCAAGAAACATAATCCTAGTTAATGGGAACTGTCGTGGTTTAGGCCCTAAATCAGCCACACAGTTTGCTACATGGAGAATCAAAAGAATGCAACTCCCACAGGTTGAGATAAGAACAGTTTACT
>JAOEHX010024811.1:0-15395 GCA_025448015.1 Bolborhynchus lineola | reverse complement strand
GTGAGGTGTCCCTGCCCATGGCAGAGGGGTTGGAACTAGATGATCTTAAGGTCCTTTCCAACTCTAACTATTCTATGCTTCTATGATGTCTCTGCCTATGGAAACATGAATATAAATGGCAGCCCATTTGATCTTCAGTCCTGTGAGTGCTGTAAGGGGGAAGGGACTCAAAGCCCAAGGCCATCCCTTTAGAGCAAACAGTCCCTTGTGGTCATGGGTACTGTGAGAAGATTTCGCCCATTCCCTTTGAGCGGGAGGAAAGAGCAGGTGTGTTTGGGACTATGTGTAAGAACCGACCCAAGGCAGAGGAGGAAGGGAACCCAGCTATTGAAAAACTGAAAGCCACTGATTTTTGAATAAAAGATTTCCCTACCCCTCTGTTCCTGAGAAAACTGGAACTGCAACTGTAGGATCCAGAGAGTCAGGGGCATGATGGGTAAATAGGGAGAGGCAGGTGAGTATAACACCAGTGAAAATGCTTTTAATATTAGAATATTTGAATGCAATGTTAGAAAAATTTATTTAGGCCATGAATAAATTCTTGGTACCTTTTGTGTGTTCATATTTACCCTTAACAAGTTTTTGATTATCACAAGTTAGGTATACACACCTTAGGTGACAGTTACAACCTAAAGTTTAACTTCCCTGTGTGACTCCTGAAAGCAGTGTGCGCTTCACAATTCAAGCTCTAGCAACAATATTGTTAGGCACTTACAGTGCTGTGAATCAGGAGGGATTGGCAAAATGTGAAAAGGAAGGGGGAAAAGAAAGTAAGTTTTAGTGCCTACCTGTATTTCTAGTCATCTTGAGGCCATATATTGAAGCAGCAGCAAAAAAACCTCAAGAAACCAAAAATTAAACCCTCTGCACTTTCCTAATGTATTTTTGTAGTTTTGTTTTGGTTTGGTTTATGAACTTCCCTTAAAGAGCATATAAATGATTGTTAGTACCTTTAAATTAATTTCTTCCCGTCTGTACATGTTGCCACTTTCAGTCAGACCTGAGCAGTTGTCCCGTGCCTCATCCTCTGTTCATGCCTATGTTTCATTTGGACATGATCCTTGTTTTGTCCATGTCGTGGTTTAAGCCGTAATTCATGCACTTCACTCACTCACTCCCCTCTTTTTCTTCCTCCCGCTCCTGGAGGGATGGGAAGGAGAATCGAAAGAATGCAGTTCTCATAGAATTGAGATAAGAACAGTTCAGTAACTAAGGTATAACACAAACCACTGCTGCTACCACCAATAATAATAATGATAAGGGAAATAACAAGCAAAGAGAATACAACCACTCACCACCTGATACGAAACCTGACCCAGCAGTGAACCCCACCCTTCTGGGTTCCTGCCCCCAGTTTTTACATCCTGGGTGTGACGTGCTGTGGTATGGAATACCTCTTTGGTTAGTTTGGGACAGGTGTCTTGTTTCTGCTTCCTCTTGGTTTCCCCTCCTCCCCAGCAGAGCGTGAGGTTCAAAAAGTCCTTGGTCAAATCAAAACATTCTAAGCAGTTACTGAAAACATCAGTGTTATATGCGCTGTTCCCAGGCAGAAAGTCAAAAACACATCGCTGCACCAGCTGCTAAGAAGGAGAAAAATGTCGGTTACTGCTGAAGCCATGACAGTCCAATAGCATAATATTTTTCTGGCCTGACAATTTTTTGATTCTTCCTTCATAAGGCTAAATTATTTATTTATTTTTTTTTTTTTTAGATTTGCTGTATTTCCTACATAAATCATCTAAAGTACTGGCTCATTTATGCATATGTGAAATAGGCAGGATAAAAAGCTCTCATTTCCTTGGAGGTCAAATTCTGACCAAAAAAATTAAAATCCAACAAAAAAAAAAAAAAATTGCATGCTTCTTTAGTATGGATACATATGTGTAATAAACATAGAATCATAGAAACATAGAAGGGTTTGAGTTGGAAGGGACCTTAACGATCATCTAGTTTCAAACACCCTGCTATGGGCAGGGACACCTTCCACTAGACAAGGTTTCTCAAAATTCCATCTAATCTGGCCTTGAACACTTACAGTAGTGATAGAGGAGTCTGTAGCTTTGCATATTTCTGTTTAAACAATATTCTTTTAAAGTAAGCTTAATTTTGTAAAAGTAAGTTTAATCAGAAAAACAAACAAAAGATCTCTAAACAAAGATTCCCCTATTTGCTTCTTACACACCATTCAAGTACTAAAGTTTCATGTGTTATGTACCCTACCATTTCAATAATATCATGCATCTGGTTTATGTATTAAATAGTGAACCAATACATATCTGTTATCATTGACCTGATACATACAGCTTTGAGCGAGACACTAGAACTATGAATAAATGGTTTAAGGGACAACAAAACAAAAGCCAAAAATGCTCCACCCCCACAGACTCCCACAGAATCATAATTTATGTCACATATAACTGTTCTGTAATCTTCAGATAAGAAAGGTTTATGGATTTATTTTTTTTTTGGTTGGTTGGGGGTTTTTTTTGTTTTTTGTTTTTTGTTTTTTTTTTTTTTTCAATACAGTTCATACCTCTTGTATTCAAAATATGGAGACATTCTCTGTAAGTGTCCTGAGTTCAGCAGTAGCAGTCATTTTTTTGCCTTAGTAGCTGTGCAGTGCTGTGTTTTTGACTTTCAGCCTGGGAACAACGCTGGTAACACCGATGTTTTTAGTTGCTGCTCAGTAATGTTTAGTCTGGCCAAGGACTTTCTGACTCTTATGCTCTGACAGGGAGGAGGGGAAGCCGAGAGGAAGCAGAGACAGGACACCTGACCCAAACTGACCAAAGGTGTGTTCCATACCACAGCGCATCATGCCCAGTTTGCTGAAGGTTAAAGAAAAATAAGTGCCAGTTGCGACCACAGTGCACTGGCTGCAAAATCGCACCGAGACTCCTTGATTCCCGTCCATAGGCTGATCTTCAGACTGGAGAGCCAAGGAGTGATCAGTAGGACTCACCCACTCTTTAACAGCCCCATATACAGTGTCAAGCAGGGTAGGGCTTGGTTAGTAATTGGATTGGAGACTGCCTGGGAGTCCCAGGTGATGTAGGCAGTGAGCAAGCGTCTGGGTGGTTCTGAGTTACCGGCTGGGCTTAAGCCATGCCAGTTCTTTCCCAGTGTATAAACTAAGGGGTGTTAGCTGGAAGGGTTAGATCACTGCTTGGTCAGGCTGGTTATTGGTCTGCAGGTGGTGAGTGGTTGTAATCTCTTCCCTTGTTATTTCCCTTATCATTATTATTACTGGTGGTAGCCGTAGTGGTTTTGTGTTATACCTTAGTTACAGGATTGTTCTTATCTCAACCCCTGGGAGTTACATTCTTTTGATTCTCCTCCACGTCCCTCCAGGAGCTGCGGGAAGGAAAAGCGTGTGTTGGGGGGGGAGTTAGCGAGCAGCTCTGTGGTTCTGAGTTACTGGCTGGGCTTAAACCAAGACAGTAAGTTATTCTTAAAACAATAGTACTAGAATTTATAGTGTTTGTTCTGCACGGTTTATTCCTTCTTAATGCTAGAAAATAAATACATGTGTAGATGAGGTTTTCAGATGTCATAGCATAGCTCATTCTGACAGTAGCACAGCACAGTTCATTTTCAAGTTAATGAACATACATACAGTCATAAAAAAATCATTGGAGCTTCAAAATTCCACCTGCCTGAAAGTAAATGTTATTTTGTTTCCAACAGAATTCCTTGTCTCCATCGGGAACTTTTAGCAGTTCATTATTATGCATAGTAAAATTAGTGGTGTATTTATATATTCATGTGTATATATTAGTCACTGGTCTCAAACCCAGCCTTGAAGAAAAAGCTGGAAAGCACCATAAAAATTTCAATCAGAGTGTCTGCTTGAGGAGTTGAAGCTAGAAGTGTGAGGAGCATGCCAGAATTTTTTCCTGAAGAACAGGGTGAACAAGAATTGCTTCTTCACAAAATACTTTTTTTGTCAGAAAATAGGCAATAACAAAATTTCTCAGTCAGTGTAAGCCCAGTGAGTGCATATGGACTGTAATGGGAGTCTGCTTTTATAAATTTACATTTACATTTAAACAATTTACATACCTATGGATAACTACCACATATCTACTGATAGATACTTAATTTAGACAGCTGTTCAGGCTCTTAATTGTTTTACCTAGTGTTTTAGTTAATTCTCTTTTATGACCTCATAATGTTGATCTGCAAAAGCAGCTGCACTGAGTATAGAATTTGTGGCTCTTGCACTTAAGATTTCACTTGAATGACCAAGGAGCTGTGAAGTACCCATATGTGTGCTGCACTTGGTCATGCTTGCCAGTTTTCTAGAAAAACTTGTAATTAATTCAGTAGAGTGAAATAAAGTAAATACAAATCTTCACAAGTTCAAAAAGATAGGAGCATACCAGCATCCATGTTTCAGTGCATTGAGTGCAGGGGATTTAAGAAATGCCAGTGGAGGAAAGGAAATATGAAGTACACACATCATACATGTCAGGGGCAAACAATCTGCCTTAGGAATGCAGGGTGCAGGATCATGAGGGGGCTCCCCACTGGGAGTGGCAGGATATGCTCTGGCAATCAGGACCTGTCTACCATCCCATCCAGAAGTGGCCAGGCAGAAGGCACTGGGGCAGCCCTAGTCCCAGGTATCAGGGACATCCTTGGGGATGGGCTAGGCTGGAATGTGGGGCACTGGAAAGTGACCTGGCAGAAGCACTACTGGGGCAGAGGTTAATAGCCCCAGGGGTCTGAGGGCTGGAAACAAGGTCCTCAGCCTTGGGCAGGTGGGGGAAGGCCCAGGGGAATGAGCAGGTGCAGTCAGGGCTAATGGTATCCTCAAAGCCCTGACAATTAGCCTACAAAAACTAATGCATTTGGTTCATTCCATTCAAATACCTCTTCAAAAATGATGACACTAAATGTAAGCTTGTGAAATGGGGCACTGCGGTTTAAGTTGAGATTTAAGTGCTGCTACGTTCAAAATACAGTATTATGTCTTGAGGAATTTCTCTGTGGTTTTCTACCAAATCACACATCACAACCTATCTGGAACTACTCAAATTTCTGTTGGTGAATTCTAGCATAAATCAGCAGCAGTGATGCATGCCAGATACAAATAACTTTTTGCTTCTCTGAAGAGTTGTTTATACAGTAGTTAGCTTCTCCGGTACATCTTCTTGTATACACAATGTTTTTTATACATGCTGTTGTTAATCACTTAATGAAGAACAGTATTTGTATCTGCCAGATTTTTTTGGGGGGTTTTAATAACTTTAAGCTGCAAGATCCTTATCACTATACACTAAGGAGAAACATCACACTAGACAACACAAGGAAGCAAGTATTCTGAGCCAGGGCTTTGGCTGGAAGAAGATGGGAGAAATTAATCCTATGCCCAGCTATCTCTAATCCCTGTGGGCCACCATGCCAACTAGGCACTGGTGTAGTACAAACATACTCCTGTTATTCACTGCTGAGCACATAAGATGAAAAAATGTTTGGACTGTGGAAGCAACATATTTTTTTCAAACATAGTATCAGACTTTCATTATTCATTTGCTATAGGTAGAATTATTTTTTGGGTTTTTTTGGTTCTTTAGGTTTCCTGTCTGGCAGAAGATCTAAAATGTGTAGCCCCGTATATATTCTTAGTGTGTATCTCTAGCTTTGCCACCTTCGTTGCTAAATATGTGCATGCTGATGTATGCAAGACAAAACCTGCTAAGGTGTTGGAGGGATTTTTAGCAAAAACTTGGCTATACATTGCTTTGTATGTAACTGCTTAAGTTAGTAATAACTTCAGTAAAGGACAGTATCAGAGCAGAGGAAGTGACAAACTGAGAACCAGATGTTACTACTAAAAAAAATAATTTTAGAGCTGGCTGGACAGCATAATTTATAAAAATAAAGCTGGTGCTGTAAGGAAGTGCAATCTAGAAGTAGTAGAAGAACAAACAAAATAGGATTATATTCTGAAACTACTGAAGTGTCTTTCATTATAAATGAACTGCTTTGCTCCACATCATCTTTCAGGGTGACTTTGACTAGATAGTGGAAATGTATTTGGGGACTTGTGAGATTAATTTACAGCTTTGGGTTTTGTTATTGTACAAAATTAAACATGTAACCCAAATTGATTCTCTAAGGGTTCTATTCCAAAATATTTTCATAATCATTGTTGTGGGATTTTTCTAATCTTCACTATAGTCCCTGCATAGCACTTCTCAAGCAATGAGTCCTTCATTAGTCCTATTTAATAAATCCCAAAGTGTCAAACCACTTATACCATATCAGCAACACTGATTCTTTTAATAGGTGCAGCTCCTAGGATTCTAAGAAAATGAAATCTATTAAGTATTCTGTCATCCTGGGAGATTTTTCAATTATTTACAAGGAACTCTTTGTTGGTATTTATCTTGCTGTTAGTAAAGTTTTAATGTCAAAGAAGTTTGAGACAATCAGTGCAAAATATTACTTTAACTTATAATCTTAATGTAAAAGGTAAAAAAGCTATGATGTTACTTGCTAAAGGTTTCAATATATTTTTTTTTTTAACAGTTTATGTGTTTTCACATTCTTGTGAGGGGAAAATGTCTGCATTGTTTTGGGCTTCTGTAAGTCCTATTTTTTTATTATATTCTTTCTCAATTTTTTTTCAAAGTTTGCATTTTTCATTAAAATTTAGAATTGGTTAGTAAAACCAAGTTTTATCTACTTTTTTTTTTTTTTCCCTTTACACCAGATGTTTATGCCTATTCTCTCATATGCACTTACCGCAAAGGAAGTCCATCTTCCTCCTTCTTCCTTCATTATTTTCTCCTCACCTCAATGAGTGAGTGGTAAGACATTGGAACAGGTTGCCAAAGAAGTGGTAAATGATCCATTCTTGGATGTGTTCAAAGCCAGGTTGGACAGAGCATTGGGTGACATGATTTGGTGTATCGTCCCTGCACATGGGAGGGTAGCTGGAAATAGATGGTACTTTGAACTATAATCATTCTATGATTCTATATAAGACTGCTATTTAAAGGATACTTAAGATTCTGAAAGAGATAAATTATAACTTTATTAGAAACAAGTAAACCACTCTGAAATAAACAGAATTTGGACTTGAAAATAGAGAACCAGGCCAGAAACAAACTATTTTATGATAAACCGAACTTTTAATTTCAAAAAAATATCCATGAGGCAATATGTAAATCCAGCTACCTTTCCTAATTTAGGCAAAGAAATTCAGACATGTTTTTGTAATTTCATAGTTATGCTTTTTGTTGATCTCAATTTTTTTCTGGATTTTGTCTCAAAATTTTTTATCTATGAGTTAATATAAGCTTATATACTAATTGTATAATATATTATATATTTAATGTAATACATAGTATATGTATTTTTCTATTATATAAATATTACATATGTTCTAATCTTTTTGTTACTTCGTTCACTTTAAGATTCAAATTTAGTGTCCCTGGATTTGGACTTTAGCAATCAAACAAAACTTTAACCCTCACACAAAATTCAAAAAAAGGGTAGCAATAAACATTTATAACTTATTTAATATTTTTAATTTTAGTTTCTGTTACAAGGCTAAAGGTAGAGGTCTTTGGTCATCTATGTCTTTCCATAGTAATTGCAGCAGGTACTGATTGTATAAGATCATCAACCAGGAAGATTTCCTTGCATAACTGTTCATGTGTGTATGATTAAAATAGGCTCGCTAGCCATTATACGTTCAAATTCAGATGAAAACTTCTGAAGATTTAAGATGATCCATTCCAAACTAACCAATATCTTGGAATAATATAAGTAAATAGCGGTCTATCAAAACCTTAGTGAAACACTGGTGTGATAACACCATCAATGTTAATGGCATCTATTATTATTTTTTGTTCATTAGGTAGTACAGTCTTTGTTGGAAGGCCCAGCTGAAACTCAGCTTTGGATTTCTTCATTGAAACAAAATATTGCATTTCCCACAGTTAGAGTGATCTGACAGGACAGATTTTTGAATTTTTTGAACTGTTGACTATTTTGAAGTCAAAGGAAAGGAAGAAAAAATTCCGTGCTGTTTTGAAATGTGGACATTCTGAGAGCAAAAGTGACATTAAAGAGTAATAATTTTCATTATCCACTTTTCAAAAGTTTGACTGATATTCAAGGCCCTCCATAATATTTTTAGCACTCAGAAAATACATTTTTCAACCTCTGTGAAGTCTGATGAAAGTCTTGCTGTTTTTAAACAATTTTTGACTGTAGTCTGCCACTATTAACACCTCAGGATGAAAATAATATTTTAGGAACAGTATTTTTTTTTTTTTTTTGCTTCTTTTGAGATCTGCCCTGTTGTCAGTACTTTTTTAAGAATAGAACATTTTCAAATTGGATGAAGAAATAGTTCAAGAGACGACTAATTGAATAAGCATCCTCTTCTTGTCCTCCACATCTCCTGTTGCCATGAGAAATGTTATTCTTTGGTAGAATACAGCCTCAGCATTTTCTTAAATGAAAATTTCAAGGCTTAGCCAGGATACCCTAATAACCACCATTCACTATCAAAAGCTCAAAATCATTGTTGATTTAATAAGATAGTTGTGAAGACATATCTGAAAATCCTTCAGAACATCTAGTATCTCCCTGTTCAGATATCTTTAAATACTATTAACTCTTGCTCCTTCATATTTTGGTGTATAATTTTATTGTATATAGATCAAGTCCGTTAATGCAATCAATAAAGCACTACTACAGTTGAATTGAGAGTGTACTAAAGAATTACTAAGGGGGTGTTGAGTCTATTTCTGATTAAGAAAATCGGCAATGTTTTTAGCCTACATTCAGATAAACCAGAGATGCAACCCAGATGTCCTGGGTTTTAAATGTGTGGGAATGAAGTACTGAGAAATGTTCTTAGGCATTCCCACCTCAGAGTGGCCATCCAGGTGGGCAGAATATGTAGAAGAGAACACCTTTCTTTCTCCTTTTTAAAATTGTACATGCTAGCATGGTAGTTCTGTAGTCAGAGCACTCTTCCTGACTGAAAAGAATTTCACTTTCCTATTCCAAATTGGGCAGTCTTTCGTACTGAATTATGTTAGATCAAAATTTATTTTGTATGAAATATTGCATCCTATATTTAGAAAAAAAAAATCTCCTGATTAGAAGCTTAAGTGAAATATATATTTCTCTGTATAAATGAAAGTAAATTCACAGTTCTGAGGAAAAGAAATAAAAAGCTAAATTAAATTGCTATCAGTAACTTTAAATAGATTCAAATTTCTAAACTGCTGTTGAAAACTGCTTTACCCCTTTGCAAAGGCTCATCCTGATTAATGTTTTGAGTAACTACTTGCTTTCCTGTATCTTGCAGATCCTTCAGACTTTTCCTGAAAAAAAAAAAAAAAAAAAAGTCATTGGGTTAGTGGTTATTTATCTATTTTCTATTTATTTGTATGATTTTTTTATGCTATAAGCTTACTTTCAGAAATGAAAGGAGAATAATTACTAATATTCTTCAAGAAGAAAAAAACTTCACAGGGTAAAGAAAAGAACATTGGTAGAAGATCTATGACTTATCAGCTTTCAGTGTTCCATCTGTTTTTCTTTTAACTTTTTTCTCCTTTCCCTTCCTCCTTCAATGACTTGTCCTGACTAAGTTTTGCATGTTCTGTTGGTTTTGTTGTTTCCTTTTCCATCCAGTCCTTTTTCCTTTCTAAACTACTGACATGTATTTGCATGATGCCAATCCTGAAAATCTTCATACTTTGAATGGCAATAGCATATTATTAGTTCTTTTAATTCTTTCTATTCCCTTCTTCAGCAGGAAGATATGCTGGCTGACTGACAGGTGGGACTTATCAGCCTGTCTACAGTGTCATGCTAATACTGCTAGACACAAGAGAGTGCCAGTTGTAGGATGCTGCAAATGTACTTAATTTTGACTTGAAAAAAGAATGGAATTTAATAAAAGCATTTAAAAGAATGGATCTTGTTATTCTCAGATTAAAAATATTTTAATCCTAGTGATACAGGTTCTGCATATATAAAGTTTATACTGCTGCAACATCCTAGCATAAGAACGTATAATTTACAGATTTGATTTGAGTGGAATTTGTGTCTAATTCCTAATTGTCACTCAGACATATGTATATTCAAACAAGTACAACTAAATTTTTGAACCTTTTGAACCACTGTTCCCTTTAACCTCCACCTATGTCACTTAACAGTAGTCATATATTTCTGTTCTACTTAAGGGTTATTAGATACCCTTATTAGATAAGGATAATACTATCCAGATCTTTGTCTTGCAGTATTCTGTCACTCTCTTACATACTACTACTTTTGTTTCTTCTCCTAACTTATTCATGACAGGGGAAGTTTAGATTGGATATGAGGAAGAAATTCTTTACTGTAAGGGTGGTGAGGCACTGAATGGGTTGGCCAGGGAAGTTGTGAATGCTCCATCGCTGGCAGTGTTCAAGGCGGGATTGGACATAGCCTTGGGTGGCATGGTTTAGTGTGAGGTGTCCCTGTGCATGGCAGGGGGGTTGTAACTAGATGATCCTTTCCAACCCTAACTATTCTATAATTCTATGATTCTATGATTCTTAAAAAGTGCTTCTACTGTTTCTTGCATGAGGTCTCCCAAAAGAATCTGATACAATTCTTTTGCATACTAGGGCTTAAAAGTAACCCAGTTTAGAGGCTTAGGCATTCAAAATAGGCAATCTTTAGATTCAGAAAATTGAAAACATTGCCAGACTGGAAGGGCTCTGTGATAACGTTTGTTTCACATCCATTTGAATTACTTGGTTTGTTCTGCCAGCATGTGTGTGGTTTAGTTGTCGGAAAAGAAGGAATAGTTACCATAGTAACTGTCATACAATCCAGTGTGGTGCTTATGTTACTGTACCTCTGAGACAATACAAAGCTGCCTTCTTAATCCCTTTAGTGTTCCTGGTTGAATGGTGTATGCCTAGTAAAGTGGCACTTGTAGATCCCTTGGCTGTACACTTTATTTTCCATCTCCTCCTCAGTAAAGTAATAGGCTTCCTATAAATAGCATAAGATAAAAAACCAAGCCCAACACTCAAACACAGAAACCTAGTGCACTGCTTGAAAAACATGCAACTTTTCCCCAGACTATAATGATTGTGATTTTATGAGCTTTTTTTTACATCCTACTAAAACCTTTAAACATTAACAGATGTCAATTGAGATACAACGAACCTTGTTCAAAGCATAGGAGATGCCTCAGTACAGTTTAATTTCTCCTAAGATAATTTTATGGTTTTAATTTGTTTCTTGCTAGAGTCAGTGAAGTTTAGGGGCAAAGTAAGACAAACCTCATAAAAATACGGCTTAGGTGACTGTTTAGTCACAAATTTTGACACATTTAACATCTGCTAGATTTCATCTAACACCATAGAATGACTGAAATTTGTACTCCCATTGGGGTGGATAGCTTCAAGTGAATACAGCATTTTTGTAGCAGCTTTGTCATTAGTTTTATATGTCAATGTTATTTCACCAGTGCTTTGTATATAGTCATTTGAATTTTCACTAGAGTGGAGACTGGGATCCATATCATTAGAAAAGAGTCCAGCAATTCAGGTGCAGGGAATTCTTTGGAAGAGTTTTCTAAATGTCTTTGTTAAATGTGGAAGAATATGTTAAATGCATATTGGATAACACATTTAATTATTCATTCAGGAAAAGGACATACTGAAAAATTAATTAAGCCTAGATATTGTGACACTTGCCTGAAATATGGGACAAGGGAATATTTTTTCTACTGAAAATTCACTTGATGTCTAAGTTAATCAGGATTAACTGTAAAGTCTTTCATGTTTTTAATGTTCCCATATGATGTATTAATTCAAAAGAGTTACATCTTTTAACTGCACTTTTTTAAATGCTTCTGAGGCAAAACCAAAACCGAGTTTTAGCTATTATTTTCATTTTTCTCCTGTGTCTTGATCATGTGTATGCTACTTATTCAACTACCTTTTCTCTGAGCCTTTCTTTTTAGTTTTCTTTGCATCTTAATCTAGGAATTTATTGCAGCACATACAGAAATTCTCTCGAATTCCTTAAATTGAAGCTTGATTCTGAAAAGTTTAGTTTTCAGCAGTCTAAACTGAGAATTTCTTCCCCTGTCCAAGTTCTCTATAATGCTAAATAGCTGTAGATCATATGTGACTTGCAGATAGCTATGAGATGCTTCTGAAAACCTCGATTGATGCATCTCTAAACTGTAGCACAAGTGAAGTTATACTGGTAGTAATTCAGTGTTAGAGTTTAAGTTGTAAATAATTTCTTCATGATTCTGGATCTTATAATGATTTAAAATTTTTAACTTCTATATTTGCATACATACGCAACCTGAGTTTTACAGGTAGAATGTGGCATCATGCATCATCAATGCCCCCCCCCCGCCCCAAGTACTTGCTTTATTCTTGTACTACAGCTGTCAGCATCTCCTTTCATTTATGAGCATGACATCATTGCTATGACTTACAGAGAAAACAAAACACATGAATGAATCCATGTAACTAACAGGAACCATAAATAACTTTCAAAGTTAAAGGGGAAAAAGCATGATATATATCACAATTTTATACATTTTCAGTTCAGTATTATAGTTTGTATGATGTTCTTTATGAAATTTATTGTGAGAACAAAGGGAGTGAAGTACCTTCCCCAAGACCAGGGCTGTTGCACTTCTTTCACCTAGGAATCAAGGAAGGCTGCAGGTAAGCTGCTGTCCCTGGTGGGACTGAAATGGTCCTGGGCCAAACGGTCTTTGGCCGAAGACAGGGTGGGGAGAGGCACTGGGGCCTGTGCAGGCACAGTCAAGCCCATTATTAGTCTGAGTCACGTGATATTTGTC
This sequence comes from Bolborhynchus lineola, assembly GCA_025448015.1. Lineage (NCBI taxonomy): Eukaryota > Metazoa > Chordata > Aves > Psittaciformes > Psittacidae > Bolborhynchus > Bolborhynchus lineola. The sequence goes on along the minus strand of JAOEHX010024811.1, from coordinate 2,533 downwards.
TTCATTTAATGCGCAGATACAAAGAATATTACTCATTTAACACATCTTTCTTTGGTATTTTTTAGTATCGTTAATGATGTACAGCTGACATTTCAAGTAAGCAATTTTGATAACATTAATTCTACATTTGAAACATTATTTTATTCACAGGAGACCGAAGTATAAATCTGTATACTTCTCCTAGACATAAATATTTTTCTTCTTTTCCTTTGGAAAAATCATATACCTGGATAAATGTAATAATCATCAGTTTCCCAATATGGAATTGTATGCTTAACATCAGAACACCTGAAGTAACTTTACTTTGGGTCAGCTGTAATGTTTAGCACATAATAGTATTTTTTTTAATGTACAGTGATGTAGCAGGTTTTAGTAATGAGCATAGCTTATTTGTATTTGTGTTTTTCCAGTGGAGAAAGCCAATTAAAAGCATAATGTACATTCCACAGGTGAGTTCTAAACTTTTGTTATCAAAGGTCTTCTGTTCATCTATCTGAGTTAATAAAAGTCAAGAAAGAATCTGAGCTATTGATTTATTTCTTCCTTCCTTAAAGCTGGTTGAGTGGATAAGTGATGGATTTATCCATGCAACGATACCAGCATATGGCTGTTTTTGTACTTTATCATGATAAAAGCTCTATGAAGCACTCTATTATGAAAAGGCTGTAGCATCTGCAGCTATGGAAAAGTTTTTGACGTACCAAAAATTAAAAAAGTAATATCATAGAAGAGGAAATGTGTACGAGTACAAATAGTGAGAATGATATCATGATAGAGCACCTCTGAGATGACAGACACGATTATTAACAGCACATATAAAAATATAAGGGTCTTTCAGTCAGAAAGTTATCTTGTTTTATTATCTAAAGACTGTTAGTGAATAATATGAAAGCAGAATGGATTTGGATTTGAAAGAAGATACCTTATTTATCCCTCTGAAAAAAAAACTTATCATAAGCAGTGGGACTTAAATTTTACGACTCACCTGAAAAAGCGTAACTGCAAAAAGTAATGCAATTAGCATCATGTTGGTTTTCATGAGCACTAGCCCAATGGAAAGAAAGTCCAAATTTTTCATAACCATGCCCCTTATTGCAACATCGGGTGTTTCTTTGAAAGTATTTCATATCAGTGAAATCTGAACTCCTATGTTCAACATTTTAAAGGCTTATTAACATATTCTAGTCAAAATACATTGAATCATTTTCATTTAGTGCATTATTACTGAAATTTTATAACCCTGAAATAAAGTTTAATTGAATTTATGTAGGGCTGATCATAGAAACCATGAACAACTTTATAGATCTTGAAGATTTATCCAAGAAAATGAATTTATTTGAACAACTGCTGATAGAATGGTCTTTATCCCTGCTTTGCTTTACATAGAAATCAGCATATTTAAAATTAAGTCATGGAAGTCTAATTAATAATTTTCAAAAATAGCCACTGAAATGTAACTAAATAACATGATATATAGTAGTGTGGCCAGCAGGTCAAGGGTGGTGATTCTCCCTTTCCACTCTTGTGAGACCCCATGCCTTGGTGGGCCCACCTCTTGGGCCCCCAACATAGAACATTTTGGAGAGAGTCCAGAGGTTGGCCACAAAAATGATCAGAGGGCTGGAGCACATCTCGTGTCAAGACAGGCTGAGAGAACTGGGCTTGCTCAGCCCGGAGAAGAAAAGTTCTGTGGAGACATTATAAAAAGGGCCTACAAGAAATCTGGAAAGGGACTATTTACAAGGGCATGTAGTAGTGATGAGATGAGGTTTTAAACTGAAAGTGAGTAGATTTAGATTAAGTATTAGATTGAAATTCTTTACAATGAGGGTGATGAGGCACTGGAACAGGCTGTCCAGATAATTTGTGACTGCCTCATCCCTGGCAATGTTCAAGACCAGGATGGATGGAGCTGCGAGCAAGCTCATCTATTGGAGGATGTCTTTGCCTATGGCAGGGGGCTTGGAACTAGATGGTCTTTTAAGTCCCTTCCAACTCTAACCATTCTATGGTTCTATGATTCTATGATATATTTTATGTCTCTTTTATTACAGCTTGCAGGGGTACAGGCTTTTTTAATTCTAGAGCTTTTATGTTGCTTCTTTCTGGGGGTGTACTTCTCCACAATTAGTAGAATTTCAATTCTTGCTAAAGTTTTAAAAATATTTTTCTGCATAATAAAGGAAAAAAATGAGTATCTAAAATCAGAATTGTTTAAACTAGGTATTTGAAAATTTTCATTTTATGTAACATGTGCTCACCCTTTTTTTGAAACCATTCACTTTGAGAATAAAAAATTGGAAGAATTAGAAAGTCATCAAACATTACAATTATTTAAAATAAATTAAAGGCTTTGATTCTCAGCAGGATATAAAACTTCCTCACAATGGTCCAATTCTTTCTTTTAATGATTTTCATGGTGTAATGTCTCTCTAAAGGCATTTTATATATTAGTTTGTATTGCTGTGTATATTTTCTAAGGTACTTTTTCTAGAATAGTGTGTAGTTTCTAATAGCTCATTCATAGAAAATT
>JAOEHX010024809.1:0-21039 GCA_025448015.1 Bolborhynchus lineola | reverse complement strand
TCCCGTCCGTCCGTCCGTCCGTCCGTCCGTCCGCTCGGGCGGTGGCACACGCGTGCACTTGGGTTAATGAATTTAATGCTCTGTCCGTCGGGGCATGCCTCACCCGCCTTCAAGGGTGAGTGTGTGTGGCGGTTGTGGGGAATTGGGGTGGCCAGAGGCTGGCCAGGGTGGAGAGGGACACAGTGATATCGGGGACGGGGAGCAGTAGCTCAGATTAACATAGAGAAGATACCTGTGCTGTTGTTGGGCTGAGAGGAGCTCACTTCAGGATGGAAAATGTAAGGGGCTCAGTACCATGTAAAAAGCAAGAGGAAAAAGTATATTGAAATAAGAGGTGAAGGAACTTATTAATCATGATTGTTTTATGGATTTGTTTTCCATTAAAGACCTGATATATACCTCTTAAATAAACGCATTTAAAGGCTTACCTGTGTTTTCATGCAAAACATCTTTACCTTCTTCCAGCTTCCAAAATGGATTGCTTGTTTTTACCATCTACCAGTCTTATTTTAATGGTCTCATATGCCTTACACACCTTCCTTCAGAAGTCGACAGTGGTGTGATAACACATTGCTGCTTGTGTCGCCAAACGATGTTGTCAAACATACGTAATGACTTTCCTAATCGTGATTATATATTGTGGCTGCTGATGCAGGCAGAATCTAGTAAAGCCTGGAATAGCTTGTAGAACCAGGTGTCCTCAGACAAAAGTTGTGAGCTCAGTGAACTGCCTTATTCTGTGTCGGCACCAAGGCATATGTTCTCATTTGGCACAAATACGTTGGTCTAAGAAGTTGTCACTGCATCATCCCTGGTAGTGTTCAAGGCCAGGTTGGATGGGGCTTTGAGCAACCTGGTCTAGTGTGAGGTGTCCCTGCCCATGGCAGGGGTCCTGGAACTATATGATCTTTAAGGTCCCTTACAACCCAAACAGTCTGTGATTCTATGATTTCTCTTCTAGAGTTGGTGTTTAAACAAGTAAATAAGTAAATAATTTAGGCCTGACATACTCTTTAAAGTAACTCTTCAGTATTCTTCCAAAACATTTAGCCATGTTAAGACTCTCTCCAAAGATGCTGAGCATTGTGAGAACAAGATTAAAGTAGCAAAATCAAGAAGTCTGTCAACACTGAGCAAAGTAATGTGGAAGGGGCTGCAGGGAAGGAACTGGAAGTTGAGGGAAGAATACAATACAGCTAGAGTTAATGAAGAAAAAAATAGAAAAAAGAGAATAAGGCAACAGAGGAGCAGAAGAGTGTTAGATGGGAAAGCGTGTGTGGAGTAGTGGTGGAGTGGAGGCAGGTAAAGGTGATCTGTGTTGAAGGACCCAAGTGACAATTCAGAAGGAGCATGAATTCAGTGTTTGGCAAAAAGCAGGTAAGAAAAAAGTGATAGTACTTTAGTGAGTCCAAAAATGCTGTTCAAATGAGAATTTTTTGGTAAAGTGGAAGATGCTCAGTGTAATCAGAATAGATACTACTCTGGAAAAAGGATAAAAGTAAAAAGGGTACAGAGGAAAAACACAGCTGCAGGAAATGTTCTTTTAAGAATATAGGGTCACTGGAAATAGGAAACTGATGTTGGCTGTGGTTGGTACAGGTTAGGAAACACTGTCACACTGTCATGGTTCTCACAGTGAATGCGGTCCAACCAGTGGCAAGACAAAGACTGTAAGGCATAAATAGGAAACACAGGCTGTTTCCTATACCCTTTATCAGATATGAAGTGGGAATTTCAGTGGGAGAGCCTGAATTCTAGTGAAAGGAGGTGGTGTGGAAAAGCAAAATGAAAAGGTAAATTGTCAGCTTCAGCTTAAGGAAACATGCCAGAGGAGAGCAGACAGCAGAGAACAAGCTGTAATGTGAATTTGTAAGAGTAAGGCAAAAAATAGCACCAAGGAAACTTCCAAAACACCATTAATGCACACCTGAGAGATGCATGCTCAGTCCCCACCTGCAGAAAAGAAGAGCAAACATTGTTATGAGTGACATTTAATTGCCATGGTGAAAGGGGAAAGCAAAGCTGACAGTAATGAGAAGACAAAGGAATGATAAAGGCACTTGACTAGACTGTTTTCTCCTCAGATAAAAGAGGCTGTACCAAGACAGATGTTCAGATCAGACAGAAATTATAATTGCTGTCAGCAAAAGGTCATTTACTCTGGCTAATGTTGTACTGCAGACTAAAGAATATTTCAGCTGTAGTTTCCACTTTGAAACGTATTTTATTTGCATTTCTTCTCAATAGACATTTTGTTAACAACATTCAGTATCTTTAGAGGTCAAAATACATTGCAAATTGCAATTAACATCCAGAAATGAGACATGTTGTATTTCATTCACTGGTGTGCTGAAAAATTCATCAGAAATGGAGCATTCTTTGGTTAAATAAGAACAGCGGTTCAAACTGGCTGTGCTTAAATCCTGTTCATGCAATGCCTTTGCAGAAATAAGCAAAAAGTGAGAACCCAAGTTTAGAACTTTGTCTTCCTTTTTTTCAGCAAGTATACAGACATGACTAAATGCATCTCTTAAATATTGCAAAACCACAGTTAATGTTTTAAATAATACATATTGCACAACAGACGTTTTTGGGGAAGCTACAGAAATAACTAAAATGCAGAACACATGGAAATAAATTACACATCAGGTAGCTGAAATGTTTAATAAATTCATAAGGGCTTATCAAGACCTTTTTATTAAAATGTTTAATAATTAAAGCACAGAAAATAAATAGGATTTTTGCTATTGACTTGAACTGAAGCAGGATCAGACCCTTTACAGTCTCAAAGGACTATGATTTTATTATGATATCTCAATAACATTCTTTGGGTTAAAGCTTTAACAAAGATCACTTACCATATGATGACCAGTATCATTTGAGACATCTGTCATTTTAAAGAAAAAATTGAACTAGTATATAATCACTAATGCAAAGCCTAATTAAGACAAACTGCCATCTCCTCCCTTTTTCAGTCTAGAAAATGCCTTTCAAAACCTACAGGTCATTTTTTTGATGAATTTCTACAGACTTTCAAGGACTTTTATGGTAGTTATTCTTTGGGAGAAGGAAGCATGAAATGAGAATAGGTGATTTAGGTATTTATTCTTGAAGCCCCTTTTGTCACTTTATATGCTATCACCATTTTATGTTTTGAGGTTCTGTCAAGAGCCTCATGGCAGGTCCATACAGAAAAGCTTCCTGATGAATGTGTCAATTTACAATACAGGAGTTACTCTCACTAACTGAGGTGTCAGGGAGACAGCCCACAGCATGTAGGGTATTGTAAATTCAAAAGTTCTTAAACAGTTAAAGCTGTACTGAACATCGCTGATACAATCCCTTACTGCTTTAAGGCAAGAGCATTAATAAGTTAATGGACAGAACATAGGACCATGTCACTGTTACCAGGCTGTCTAAGGATATAAGTGAAATTGAGAGTATAGTAACAACAGCATTTGTCAAATTCTTCCTCTTCTTCAGTTTGTTTAAACATTAAGCTTGTAGACTGGATTTGTTTAATCTGTGTGTCTGTGTGTGTTTAGGGGCAGGGGACAGAATAGGCAGGTCAGGTTTCTTTAAGAATAGTAGTGAACTGGGATAATGAAACATATAATTAGAGTTGCACTGAAACGTTGGACTCTGGAGATTCCCTTACATGGTCTAGTACTCTGCCTGTTGATGTTGAACTTAAAAGTCCCATTAATCCTAATGGGCAAAGTATCAGATCCATAGTTGACAAAGATCTGCATGGCAAGATGATGTGAATCAAGGAGGATTTCACTTGATGGTATTCTATAAATCTGTACAGGATGGGCTGTTTTGCTTTAGTACTACACAGTGAAAGATTTGGAGCAAACTTAAATGGGAAAATGCTGTTCATCTGCCAAGAAATAAATTAAAAAAGGGAAATAGAAGCAGGCAGGACATTTCCTCCTTTTGCTTATACCTCTGCAAGTATCTGCACTGCTTCCAGAGTCTGGTAATGAGACAAGAAAAAAAAGGGTTTAACAAGTGTCTAAACAAAGTTTTCCCCCCACATTTGTCTTCATTTCTTACAGAATATCAGGAATGGTCATGATGCCCAGAGCCTTGAGCCCGTCCAAGGGCTAAGTGGCCCCTGGTAAGTTAAACCAGCATGATGCCTAGCTCTGCTCTGGGGATGACTCCCTTTTTCCATGCCTGAAAAAAATAAGATCAGCTACACTTAATTGGTTTCCAGCTGGTCATAGCTCATGCAACTGCCTCTGAGCTTTACCCAGGGATTAACCTGTACAGGCTCAGGTCAGTTGCCCAGGGACTCAGGCTCCTCCTCAGACCAGCCATGGTGCGGGCTGGTGTCCAAAGCTCAGGTGCTCTTCCAGGGATGCTGGAAAACCTTCCTTCCGCACAGGCACAGAAACACCATCTCAATCTGTCTCTTTCTTAATATAACAGGGAGAACAGTCATATAATTTTCAAACAGTGTAATGACTTGGCTCATTAGCCATGGGAACTTTCTTACTGTGATACCCTAAGGAACTGCAGTTTATCACCACATCTAGAGAAAGGGCTGAAGACGCGTAAAACACCTTTAAACTCTTCTGGTACTGTCACGAGGGCCTATTCGTAATGTATTTGCAAGAAAGTTTGCACTTTCCACATGAGGAAAATTAGCTTTTTGCCTGAAATATATACCTATCTTTAGGCTTCTTTAAAAAATAAATTCAGGAACAAGCCCTTTAAAACTTGGTGAGGAAATAGGGTTACGGGACTGGCACCACCCCTAGATGAATTAGTGATGGTTTGCAAAAATCAGTTGCACAAATAGGTTAAAAATAAAGCGGTGACTGGAAGAAAGATGAAAGAAAAAAAAAAAAAAAAATCAGGACTAAAGGCCATTAAAAATACTTTTCCTGTCTCATAGCAGGAACAGGCTAGCTGAGAACATTTACTTAAATGCTTCTTGTGAGAATGTTTATACTTGTAATAGGATAATCCTTGTGGGGCTGATTTGGTTTCGGCCCTTAATGTGTTCAACCAGCTTTGTGTCAGTGAGAGACAAGTTATATTGGGGCCACGTTGTTTGAGCTGCTTGCATTTTTTCTACTAAAAGAATTTCTACTCAGTTTCCAAGTGAAGTATCAAATTATCTAGTTAGGGAAAAGCACATGTAGAAAATATGAGTTAGGAAATGAGGACAGCTTTAGCAAAGTTTTTAACTTCAATATCTAAATTTTCAGCTATTAAGTTTCTCTTAAGTACTTACAAATAATGGGAGATCAAGCAGCAGTTAATACCTCCACAATGCATGGAGTTCTGAGTAGGCAGTTTACTTTTTCTGTAAATCAGAAAATTATATTTAGCATATACTGTAGTCTCCTTGTGGGTGCACAGCAATAGAAGTCAAAACAAACAGATACAAAGCATTTTAAAGCACCATTTAAGATGATGCACTGCCTGTTTGAAATGACAAGTTTGTACATTGCAGGGTAGGGCTAGTATCCATTTCTCCTTTATAATTTGAAAGTCTGTGTTGGTTTATTTTTCACTCTGTGCTGTGTAAAACAGGGCTATTTTGAAGACTTCTGGAGAAAGAAAGAAAAAATGACTGAAGTAACTATCCAGCAAAAGATTTTAAATATGTTTGGAAAGGAAACTCAGGAGGGCTCTATCTCAAAGCCCGTTCAATCATCCTTTACTTGGAGCTGCTTTTAAATATTCTTCTACTGCAATGGCAGAAACCTCTCCATACCAGCTTTGAAGCCAGATGTGCTCAATGTTCATTTTCATGAAGAACCATTCATAGCTACGAGGCCACTTTCTTACCACAGGGTGCCTAGAAGGACAAGAAAAGGAAAAAGCAAAAACCTTGAAAGATGTGCCAAGGCACATGTATAGTCTGCTTTTTCCTTCAGCCTACTCTGCCCAGCCAGTGAAACCTGAGATGCGAGAACGACCACCATTCATCCTTCTCTGCCCTCCCTTGCAGTAAGCTTTACAATCTTCCCCACCCTGGTATGGAACAACTGCGATGAAGGCAGCCAGCAGACACCACCTTCCCCCACTGCAGAACCATGTCTCTAAAGGGAGATGTTGTTTGGTCCCTTAAGTAAGTGAAAACCAGAAGAGATTCTTTGAATGTGTGTTCAGGTTGTGTTTGTATCTGAAACAGTGTTCTGAAAATACAGCATCTTTGGTAGCAGTTGTGGTATATCAGGAGAGCTAATAAAATTGGCTAGCATAGAGCACAGCCTCGATCTGTCGCCTGCTAGAACCTTCTCACCCTGTAATTCTGTCTTATTTCTTGGGCTTGCCCTTACAGCTACCTCAGAGACCCTCCCCACCATCAATACTGGGTGCAGGCATCTGGTCCCCAAGTCCCAGCAAGTGCATCTGCAGAGGATGCTGTGGGATGCTCAGCAGCAGTGCACAGAGCAGATAAACCAGCTCAAGTTGCAGGGCTCATGAAAGCACAGGCAAAAGCAGTGCCAGTCCAGGCAGGGTTGGCTCAGTGCCCCTCTGCCCCTGCAGAAAAGATGGTTGGTTTGGCAACCTCTTGGGTTAGCTGGGCTTTCACACCATTTTCTGAGTTGTCCTTTTGAGCATGCACAACTGTGGCATTGGGAAGTGGCTCCAGCTGCTGCCAGTGTTGGGTGGCGTAAGCCCTGGTAGCCTTCTGTCATTCTGGCTTTTGCTCATCCCAGTTTCCTGGCAGTATTTGATTGACCAGGCAGGGTGTGCCTGGAGGTTCATCCCTGACAGTCAGTGTGGGAAGTGTGTGTCCCAGCTAAGGTTCCGGCTTTTCAGGCCTGTTATTCTGAAGACCCACTGGAGGGCATGGGGGCACACCCTGGGTGTGTGTGTATGTGTCTGGGCTGTGCTGGCATCTGTTCAAAGAAAGGTGTTTGGTAAGCGTTATGGCTTTGGTAGCAGTTATCATGGTACCTCAGGAGGAGTAATAAAACCTGTGAGCTCCACCCTACAATAGGTGTAAGCCCAGAGGCAACAGAGCTCTGCTCTGTCTTTGAGTAGGGGGCTGTAGCTGAAGAGCACTACCTGTCCTAAGGTGGGGAAGAATCATTAAAGGTAACAAATAAACCCTGCATTTATGGAATCTCTCTTTGGAGCCAGGTGAAGTATTTTCATAATCCCCAGATCATAAACCACATGCCTTACTGGATTTCGTTACCTTTAGAGATAAAAGGAAGTCACACAGCTCTGCCTGTCAGTCCAAACCACACAGAAGCCAATATGCTTTGTGGCCCAAAGTAAGGATTTGGCTTGTTACTTCTCAGATTTTCTATACCAAATGGCCACATACATATATTTGTCTCAAACCTGCAGGTTGCACTCTACTATGTGCCTGTTACATACAGACCTGGAAAACATTGCTTGCTTGGCAAATTCCACTTCCTCAGGAGGCACCGTGACCATCTGTCCCATGAGAGTCAGCCTGGCGCACCTTGGATCCTCTGGATCAATTACATTTTTTCTGTGCACAGAGAAAAATGCTCATGTGTAATAGCGTGGTTTTTTTGTTAAGGTTTTTTTGAGAAACACAAACTCCTGCTCACATACAAAAAAGATGGAATATTTTGTCAAGCCTTGCAGGTCTTTTCTATACCCAGCTGTAACATTTGAGGAGGGTCTTTGAGGAATCCTCACCTGAAACAGTTCTGCTGTAGATATTTGCTTCATCTTAATTTGTATTCTCAAAAACTGAATTAATATATGCTAGATAGTAAAAAATGTGAAAATGGCAGCTTTTGCAGACATATGTATAAACCTGAATTCAGGATTCTAGAAAGAACTACTGAGATGGTTAGTCTGTGCCTACGCATACAAAATAAGTGTTCATACCTGTATTTATGCATAAAAAGATACGGCCTTTTCCTTGTGCCTATCCTATAAACTCAATCCTTGTTCATTTTTACCCATTTTTCAATTGATTTACACCAAAGAGAGAAGTAAGAGCCATTAAAAAAGATTCTCCAACTGCCTTCATCCTTCAGACCAAGACAGGGAAGGTACTTGTTGATTTTTGGCTTTCTATACAGTAATAATAAATAATTCCCATTAGTAGCTGTCAGGCAATTGCTGACTCTTAACATACACAATACAGGGATATAAATCATAAGTAAATTGACCAGTCACAAAAAAAAGTTTTATGGAATGACTGCAAAGGCCTGATCCTGGCAACGGCCCCAAGTCCCACTGCTAGCATTTTGAGCCTGTTCAGCATCTCAGAGGACTGTCTCTTCACGTAAGAACATAAGCATGAAAAACTACATTAGGAAACGAAGACTGCATTTCTTCTTCTCTGTGTTTTAATCGGAAGCAGCAAATCACAGTAAATTGCATCTTATCTGTGTGCAAGTTTACTTAAAGATCTTGGCTTGAACCCTTTAGCCTTAACTGCATGCAATCTGCAATGGCTTTTTTTGTTTTGGGGGGGGAGGGATATAATTCTCAGTATATGTGTATTGCAGGAAACATATGGACATCATCCTGCAGCAATTTAACACCTGCAGATTCCCCACAGATGGTTATGAAAGAGTGTAGCTCACTGGATAAAGAACCTGCTTTTATGGATAGGGCTATGAACAGAGGTACGCAAGGAAGTATAGCGTGCTGATTGATACTCAGCTGTGCCCAGTAAGCACTTGGCACCATCTGTAGCCTGAACTCCAAAGAGCCATTTGCAGTCACATCATCTCTGGGATGATTTTTCAGCATCCTGTTCAGTCTGGAACAGCAGTTGTCTGAAGAGGGTGTTCAGCTCTCTGGACAAACTCCACTCATATTCTTTTTTCCTCTACCACACTTTCTGTATGGGAGGAAGGGCAGCTGCTAAACATTAAGCTCAAACTTTCTGTTCACATCAATTAATAAGGGTGTAATTTTCTCTAGTACATTTTTCATTTTTTTAAATGAAGTAGTAAATGAATGGTGTTCTGAGTACCTGAAAATCTGCATTCCCTACTCTGGCGCTGGGTTTGGTTTATTTACACACCATTTCCTCTGCAGCCTAACAGTGCTGTAAAACAACTGAAGATCAGGGAAAAGCAAGAGTATTTGCAAATGACTTTCTTGGGAATAGCTCCTGTTCTCATTAAGCAGTGAATCCTGCCTGCCTTTGCTGAGACTGTTTCACCTGATAGCACTAGTGTCAGATGTGACTTTTCCAATTTACAGGAAAAGGCACTCTTCACATATTTGGCCGATAGTAAAAACCACACACTGCACATCCATATCCGGAATGGCTTTATTTCTGTTTTTCACTCTGTCTCCTTCTGTTTGCAGTTTTCTGTATGTTCTCATGAGTCAGGGTGTTACACTGAATGACACACACAGTACTATCTTCCCAGCAAAAGTTATTTATGCTGAATTTTGCACATTGGAATAATATTCTGGAGGGTCAGTTTGTTCTTCTGGGACATGAGACAAACAAATTATTTGTTGAAATCTTGTCAGATAAAGTTTTGGAAGAGTTGAAGGGGAGAATGGTACATTTGAGTTCAGTATGCTGCGTTATTACTTTGTTGGCTTTGCTTTTAGTGCTGCTTCTTATCACAAGTTTTCTGTTTCAGAATAGAAACCTTGTTTTCTAATCTACCATTAGTGTTAATATTTTCTTTATCAAAGGAGCCCTTCAGATTCTGAAGTAAATCTGTTTCTGCATCGGTTTTGGCATAGTACTTCCCTAATATATGTGATTACTTTTACACATTTTAAACCATCAAGAATCCCTAAACTTCCAGCTATCACTTCTGACTCCATTGTGAACAGTTCTGAAATTCTCAGTTGTATTGCCACTGCAATTAATGTAAATGCAGGCTTTGCTTCCTAGGAGTGAATGGATACAGCCAGGGATATATTTCATATTTTTACTAATGATAATAAAAGGATACTAAGGATAAATAGGTATATTTACTAAAATATTCCTCCCTCCTATCATGTAGAGGCCTAACCATGCATTCACTAGTCACTTTGTGCCTTCTGTATAAATAAACACATATTCATCTCTCAGTCCTTGGGTTCCTTTTATCTTTGCTGACACAAGAACAAGTAGGTGTGGAGGAGTGACTTGATGTAACGTTTGTGTGCTGCTGACTGGGGATAAGAGTTGGGGGACAGACAGCATGCCACTGACACTATCTCTCTCTCTAGGAAACATGGGGCTAGGATAAAATATTAACCAAGGAGAAGGGAAAGCAGGGAACTCTGAGAGGGCACCAAGTCATAGGAAATACATTTTTTTATGCTTGTTAAAAATACATACACCTTGTTGCAGAAACTAGGGGAAGCCAAACTAAAATGGAAGGTTCATTTTATAAATTTTATAAGAACACAGTGCATTAAGAGGGATCATCTAAATCAGTCATCTGATTTGTGAAGACAGAATAATATATTGTCTCTGTTCCCCTTATTACGGTGAGCAAACTAGATAGGCAAAGTTTGATGCAGTACAGGCAACTCTCTTCCAAGCATGTGAGATGAGATCATGAGCTACATTCGCTTACAAAGGTGGCAGCTTTACTGAACTTGAGGAGAAATCTCTGTCCAAGTGAAATATGTTTCCCAACAGAGATGCAGTGCTGCAGAGCTCACTGCTGATCAACACATCCCACTTGTTTTACTGCGTACCACTTCCGCACTTTCTGGGTCATGGTTCAAGAGTGGTTCAGAGTGCCACCTACTCATTAAATTGTTTACTACACCAGCCATCTCTTGGATTTTAATTAGAAGGTTCCTATACAACAATTAGAGAAGTCCAGATCTGATGAACCCATAGGTTGTGAAGGCTGATGTGATTAAATTGGCACACAAGTTGATTATGTTGGGACTTTGTTAGGATTCCATTTCACAGCTGAGATCTCTGCTTTAACTGACAACACCCTATCACCTGGTTTCTGACCAAAAGTATCCCTGAGTATTAGGTTCATTTTCAGCCTCTGCAGTCTGTTAGTGAGGTGAAACAAATCAGGCAAAGATGAGCAGTAAAGACAAAATAGGATTCTGGGAGACATTTAGGAAGGAAGGCCAGGTTGTCCCCAGGAAGGAACCAGTAGGAGGAAGGCTGGAGGATTCAGTAATGCTCGAGGTATTGGGGAAGGAAGCATGGCTCTATAGGGAGGAGTCTCTTCTTCTTCTTACTGTGCTGCATCAAAAGAAGTATGACCAGCAGGTCCAGTGAGGTGATTCTCCCCCTCTACTGGACTCTTGTAAGATCCCACCTGCAGTACTGCATTCAGCTCTGGGGCCCCAACATAATAAGGACGAGGACCTGCTGGAGCAAATCCAGAGGAGGGCCAGAAAGATCAAAGGCCTGGAGCACCTTTCCTGTGAAAACAGGCTGAGAGAGTTGGGATTGTTTAGCCCAGAGAAAAGAAGGCTCCAGGAGACCTTATAGCAGCTTCTAGTACCTAAAGGGGATCTACAAGAAATCTGGAAAGGGGCTTTCTACAGGAGCATGTAGTGATAGGACAAGGGGGAATGGCTTTAAAAAACTGACAGAGGGTAGATTTAGATTAGATATTAGCAAGTAATTCTTTACAGTGAAGGGCAATGAGACACTGGAACAGGTTGCCTACAGAAGTTGTGGATGCCCTATCCCTCGTTCCATGACTCTATGACTCCCCAGCTTCCTTTTCCCATAGAGGAGGTGCCATCCTCTTCCACCCTGTCGTGGTTTAAGCCCAGCCATAACTCAGAAAAACTACACAGTCTCTCTCACTCCTCCCCTTCTCTCCCCAGCTCCAGGGAGAGATGGGGAGGAGAATTGGAAGAATGTAACTCCCATGGGTTGAGATAAGAACACTCCAGTAACTAAGGTATAACACAAACCACTGCTGCTTCCACCAATAATAATGACAAGGGAAATGACAAGGGAACTAACAAGGGAAGAGAATACAACCGCTCACCAACCGCCGACCAATACCCAGCCTGACCCCAGCAGTGATCTGACCCTTCTGGTTAACTGCCCCCAGTTTATATACTGGGCATGATGTGCTCTGGTATGGAATACCTCTTTGGTCAGTTCAGGTCAGGTGCCCTGTCTCTGCTTCCTCTCGGCTTCCCCTCCTCCCTGGCAGAGCATGAGACTCAGAAAGTCCTTGGTCAGAGTGAACATTACTGAGCAGCAGCTGAAAACATCGGTGTTATCAGTGCTGTTCCCAGGCTGAAAGTCAAAAGTACAGCACTGCACCAACCACTAAGAAGGAGAAAAATGATTGCTACTGCTGAATCCAGGACACATCCTTCTGAAGAAACAGCAAGACCTTCCATACTCCCTGTCAGGATCCATTAATCCTTCCCATCTCTTCTGAATACAGTTCTCCCTGCCCTGTAAGAAAGCACTGCTTTTCCCCTTCTACTTCGTGGGCAAAATGGAAGAGAAAAGAAGTTGGAAAAGAGCTTTCTCCTAATGCATAAAAGGAGAGCCAGAGCACCAAGAAGAAAGCCCAAGAAAAGAGTCTTCCTACATTTTTTCCTACTTTAGAACATTCAGCTTATGTGTGGCATAGGGACAATGACTGTCTACACATATCCTAACCTCTCCTATAGCAGCAGCAGCAGCTGCCATGCAAAACCATGCAATTAGGGAGGTGGGGACTGGCTGCTGGAACAACTAGTCCCTGTCACCTCCCACAGATGCAAGGTAAGAACCCTGTCACTGCACACAGGGCTCCTCTTCACCTAGCCCCGAACTGAAGACTTAAATAGTTATTTTCTAGTACACAGAATACATCATAGGATTTCTTGTCCCCTAAAATCTACAGGAAGGGAGGAATGAAATGCTGTGTGCGCAGAGATTTATTGAAAAGTGCTTATAATTTTGATTCATAAATGTGATTAATCTTGAAAAGCAAGTTACCCTCCTCATACATTTCATTTGCTCATCACTAACTACCACAATCTCTGAAGCAGAACAAATGTATTGGTACTGCTAATCTGGGTGGCATGAACGTCAAACAAAATCTCTGCTGAAAGCAATCTCACAATCTCAAAAGCTGTTGCTGGCCTTCCGCTGGATATGGCTGGGCAGTTTTGCCCTACCCTGCTCTGATTTTGTCAAGAATTTCTTTATCAGCCATGTTTGACAGCCAGCAAAAATAGTTACAAGACATCTTTGCTTTTGCTTTTACAAGAAGAGTCTTCAGTTCTGAATCTAAACTCACTCAGACTTGGGAGCTGCAGAGTAGTAGTACAATGGCTATTCTGCATCTAAGTGAGCCTGTACCCAGTATTCTTGTTTTCATGTTTTAAATAATTTCACTCTTTCTAGAAGATAATCCTTCCTAAAGTGTTTTAATTAGAATTTGTTAAGTGAAGTCAGTGTGTTTGTCTGTCTTCATTGACAATAACAACTCATTCCTTTGGCTGAACTCTGTTTCAGACAGGAAACTTTTATATAGTTAACCATACACAATTCATGGAGGAGAAAAAAGGAATCACAGCAACAACTATTTTTGTAAGCAGAGTCAGAGAAACACATACCCCTTCACTAGAAAGGGACTTTGGGAAGTTGGTTATTTGAGAATACAGGAAAAAAATAGTAATTTAGAGCTATATTGTGTGCATTGGGTCGTGATGATAGTAGGTTTCATATTTGACTTTCTAATTTGGTATCTTCCTGATTTTTTTTAAATATAGATTTTTGAGGAACCGTACTGACATAATTATTTGTTCATGACTAAAAAGGGCCAATATAAATACCAGAACTAGAAATGTGTCTGTGCCACAGAACAAGGAGGTGGGTCTCAAAAATTGAGGGATGTCTGAACTCAACCTTCATCTTCTGTGTCACTTCTCTTTGTGTGAAGGTGCAGTACCAAATTGCTTTGTTATATCCTTGTATTAACAGACAGTAACTCTGCAAACCCAGGGGTAGCTGTATGTTGGAGGGACAACTGACATCTCCAAGGTTGTGCCTGCCTCCCATATGGCAGGGTTATCGTCTCTCAGGATTGCCCAGGAATGAAATGGGCAGTTTTATGCATGCTGCTGATCCACCATGCAGCAGGGACCCTAACCCACCGAATTACTCTCCTCTGCCCATGGGCTGGTGGTATCCAGAAGCACTGGAGATGGTCAGCACTTCCTGTCAGCCTTCACAATGCAGAGTTTAGGAAACCTATGGAGCCAGTTTATATCCATTTGAAGACATCTGCCTGGTTGTGCTAATCTGCTCCTTCAAGCAGTACATGAGTATGGAGGGTAAAATGGCTCTGATGGAGCCAGCCTGGTTTATGATGCAGGTCATAAACCAGGAGAGAAACTCAAGTCCTGCAGAATCACTTGCAGTCTGCAGTGTTGATTTGAAATACCATCCTCCAGACTAATAGCAAAGGAAAACAAACGGTAGACTGACCCCAAGCTCATTGCTTTTCTTTCTTTTTCCCTTGTGTGAAAACCAGGTCACGACAGCCGTGTAACTGCTCCGTCTCCAAGAAAGCTGCAGTTGGTCCCTGCAAATGTGCTGAACCTGATGTCAAGGAGGCGACACACGTTTAAAATTAATTGCCTGTTTTCCAGACTGCAGCTGTAATGAGGCAGGCCCAGTGGCCTCCCTGGAAAGAGAGATCTGAGCAGCCTGTGTGTTGGGAAATACGCTTAGAACAATAGCTGCTCTATTCGGGCTCGGCCTTGCTCCCTCTGAAAGCTCTAAGAATGAGACTTAAACTTTTCAGCTTGCCTGTGCCACAGACATGCCAGCTTAGTCTATTTATAGCCCTGAACCATTTAATTTTTTTGCCTCTATTATCCATTTACCAGCCTTCAGATAGGATGCACTGTCACTGCTAACAAATGCTTTCTCTAGCCTGGCCATCAGAGAGCCTTCTGAGAGAAGTGCAGCCCCTCTCCCTCTGGGAAATGGCAGTCTCTAGGTCAGAGATGAAGAATCCAGACTGTAGCTGCAACATTATAATGTCTTGCAATTAGTGCCTATTCAGATGCATAACAGCTCTCTTTCTTTCATTATTTAATGTTATTTCTCTTATAGGTTTAGGCGTTTCAATTTTTCTCTCCAGCTGATTAAATATTAAGCACCAAAAAGGCCACTCTCTATTCCTCACGTCCTTGAAATTGAAAATATTTATTGTCAAGGTTTGGAGCATGATCTGTTCTGAAACAAAACAAATGAAATCCGCTACTAAATAAATGTAATATCAAATTGATGTACACACACACAAGTCACTTGAAACTCATTAGATATAAGAAGACTATTGAAATATCAGTTATGTTTTCATTCTAAAGGCCAGAGATTTCTTTTGTGTGCAATAGGTCAGAAACATTTTTCAGGAGAGTGCCAAATGCTCTCAGAAGCAGTGACTGCAGGCATCGACCAGCTTCTACATCTATTTTAATACTTGCAATTCATGTTAATAACGAAATTCTAAGTCAGGTTAATAACAAAATTCTAATAAAATTCCACATGAAAACAAGCTACAAACACATTGTTGGCATAAAAGGACACAAACTTTCTCACACAGAACATTATTCATTTAGCTATTTTGTATAATAGTTTGAAGCCAAAACAATTAACAATGCTCTTGACCAAGAGACCTTCTGGTATTAAAGCCATCTGTAAATGACAATTTCCTTTGCAATAAAATCTCACAGATACTATTTTAATACTAGCAGGACCTGAGGTCTGTCAGCACAAAAGGTCTGCCTCTCACATAGTGTAAGTAAAGAGGAAGAAACCTGCTATAGAGAACCTGCAAAGCTCTGTACGGAGGATGCTATGTGCTGTTTGCATGGCACAGCCTGGCTATTCTGGCAGGTAGAGTGCACCCCCAAAGGGAGGCTTTGGGTGCTGGCAGCAGAGGCCGCAGGCTGACTGCCAGCAGTGGTGGATCCAGAGCTGCAGGGAGAGCTGGGGATAGGTCACGCCAAGCGCTGCCCGTAGGGCTGGGACACACTTGTGAAGCCTTTTCTGTGGGGTAACGGTAGAACTGTTTAAGATGTTGCTAGTTTAAAATGCAAATTCAATTCTGACCCTGGTCACAAGGAGAAGGGAAAGAAGAAGGTTAAAGTCCCAGTGGCCACATACTTCCTGGCTGTAAGACAGCCCCAAAACTTGCTCACATTTTCCTAGCTATCATCAAAAACACATACTGCAGCTCAACAAATGTCCCAGCTTTTCATTCTCTGTATTGCTTGTTCTTTGCCCTAATGCCAGCCAACATCTGTTCCGGATGAGAATTCCAGAAATAATGAAAACCAAACTGAATGTAAGAACAAAATAAATAATGCAAGGAGCACTGATCGGACTCTGAATCTGTGTACTCAATTTCTTATTAAGGTCAATATTTTGAGTACAGTTACATGCTAAAATGATGTCCTATTTTCCTTTGCCTTCTCCTTTCCCCTCTCTTTCGCACTCCTATGGCTCTTGGGGAGCTGATTCAATTTACAAACCCAGTAGAAATCTCATCCAGGAAAAATAAAATGGGAAGAGGTTTCCGCTGGGTTACTGAGCTAAAATAGGCCCACCATATGGTCAGCTGAAGGGAGTGGGCAGGATTATGTGGCCAGGAGCAGCCACGGGAAGAAAGGAAGAAGGACTGGCGGAAAACCTTATTCTCATCATCAGGTTAATTTTCTTCAGACGTTGTTTCAGCTCAGGGTCAGGCAAAGCCCAGTGCTGCTGGGGGGGCACCACCATGTGACTGGTGGTAGGGAGGGAGAGTAGGGATGTACAACTGGTAATTAGCTTGGCTTAAGATGTCTTGGAAATCCAGGTTTAGCTCCATGGCAGTTCCCAGAGAGCTCTTCTCACCAGAAGGCATGGTTTCAGGCTGTGTCGGGGACTAGCAAGTTGGGTGGCAGTATCCAGGTTGCCCTGGCTGCAAGACAAACAGCACCAAATACCTGGCACATGGAACAAAAGAGTAGTGGTTTGGTTTGGAAGTTAATAGTTACTAAATAGAACGAGAATAAATATTCTTGAAGGGTTGTGATGTATGTGAATTTCATATTTCTATAAATCATGCAGCATTTCTCTTTCTTTGGTGAGTTGGCACTTCCCAAACAGGTAAATTAGGCAGTGACATCGCTGAAACATAAAAGGCAAAGACTTTCAAGAGTGGCTGTTTAAAGTCAGGGATGAAAGGCCACACTTAAGTGCTGAAATGGGTGTGTAGTTTTCAGAAGTGCTTACCACCAGCAGTTACCATCAATGGAAGCTGCTCTGAGTCTTGAGCCTCCAAAAATAGGGCATTGGGTAGGTGCTAGGACATAGGACTTAAGGTACATTTTTAAGCACTTGTTCGAGATGTTCAGCTCACTATTTGATTGAATGAAAAAGCTTAGCAAGCAGGAGTAAGCTCCATTAGCCTGCTATGAAAGAACTGATAAATTTATTTATTAAAAGATTAATTCAGAATATGTGATGAAATAATTTGAAGGAATAAGCAGAACCATTCCTGTGTTAACTTCAGTCTGTTGACCTTCTTAAGCATTCAAAGGTGAATTACCTTAACGAATGTTACCATAGAAGGTTCATATTAGGTGTTTGACATTGCAAGGGGAAGCCATGGTTCCTATTCCTTGGGAATGGGATGTCAGCCTGAAATCACTTGTACTGCTTAGGACCAAGAAACCTTTCATTTTGCCACAATATAACTTTCAGGAAAACAGTATATCCTGGAGACAAATACAGACAAGTGTAACAGCAATGTGCTTTATGTTTGTCATTCACTGCTTTTTCCAATGTTGTTCTCAAGTAGTGGGCTTGAGAGGTGAATGATGCCCAAGGAAACCCCCAGCTGGGGAAATCTGTGATCCAGTTCTTAAGATAAACTTCTCCTCCCTCAAAAAGGACCTTAATATGGGGTAAAAACCTTCAATGTCATTCCTTTCTGAAGCAGCTTGTGATTTCCGGTTCTTCTCTCTCTCTCTCCTAGGAATATCAGCTAAGATCTGCTTTGGTAACGGAGTCCTGTCTGACACAATTTCGGTGTCATGCACCCCCTCACGTAGAGGCCTTTGGAAATAACACTTCACACAAGGCTGACCCAGGCAAGCTTGCCACATGTTTGACTGTAAAGAAACTGTACAAACCACAACACAAACATATGGCAGAGACATGTCTTTTTCAAGGAGACAAGAATAGAAGGGAAAATTGAATCATCTTTGAGTTTACATCCATACATCTTACACATGTAAAGCTTCAGTGATCTGGATTTATTCACTGTATATATGATTAGGAGAAGTCAACTCACTGCTATCTCTGTGAGGATGGTGAGATACTGGAACATGTTACCCAGAGAGGTCGTGGCTGCCCCATCCGCTGGCATGTCCAAGGCCAGGTTGGAGAGGGCTTGGAGCAACCTGGTCTAGTGGATGGTGTCTCTGCTTGTTGCAGAGAGGTTGAAATTAGATGATCTTTAAGGTCCCTCCCAATCCAAACCATCCTATGATTTTATGACACATCTGCTTTTCTTTACCATGCTTTACTGGGGCAAAACAAACCTGAGGAGGAGCCTGTGACTGGTGGTGAGAGCTAAAAATAAAAGCAGGACACTGAAGGTGGGGATCGAGCATTCTGTTGTGAGGACTCTGTTCTCATTGAAAGTGGTACCAGGCAGATAGATAAACTCTGTTACCTGCAGAAATTTCCATCAACCTCTGGCAGGGTCAGCGAAGCCACAGGATTCTTTAGGAGATCTGCCACAGTGTTATCCTTTGGTGTCACGTAGAAGAAAGGGATTCCAGTGCTGTTATTGACGGGACCATCGCTGAGAAGTAAACAGTTCCCATAGGGCATACCTTGGATCTGCAAAATCCAAATAAGCTGCTGGTTATATCTTTGCACATAGTTTATAATGTTGGGGATTCCTTCAAAGGCTCTAGCAGAGAGGACAGCAACCCCCAATTGCTCCCACTTTCTGCTGTCATCATGAGACAGAGCTCCTTCTAAGTTAGATCTATCACGTTTCTATGTAAAGAGATCTGTCCTCTATTTATTACTTCCATTCCTGTCCATGACACTATAGACAACATTTTATCTTTCACTGAGTTTAAAAGAACTATCAAATTAAAAATGTTTACAGTGCATTAAAATCAAAGCCATCAGTGTCAAGAAATGTTTGCTGTAAAACAGTGCCGATGCCTTTTCGGAAACCCAAAAGCATAAAGAGCCCAATTTAGCCTTGACTCAGCATGCTTTTTACGCCAATTTTTCCTCCCCATTTGGCCTTGATTTGCAACATGATTGCATCAGTTTGCCAAGAGGAAGGCACATTAGCCAGTTGTGTCTAAGCCAAGCCGGACATCAGCTCTGCTGCCTGGGCAAAAACTTCAGCCGTGGAGGGATCTTGACCACCAAGCCAGAGGCAAACCCTTCTCCCATGTCAGAGGAGGGACACCGAGGAGCCAGGTTTTCCAAATTTTGTCCCATACACTGGCCTGCATACACACACACTGGATATAACACATGCAAAAATGTCTCTGCCCAGTAGTGACACACATTAGCGTTCTCCATAATGATTTAACCACCTACTATGCTTTTCATCCCCTTATAAATTGCAATGACAGATACTTAATGAATTGCTACTTTTTCATGTCTTCAGATATTTCTTTCCTCACGGTCATTTAGGCATTAAAGAGTAAAATTATAAGTTAATACATTAATTCAATGTAACTGGTAAATCCTTTATAGAGAAATTGAATTAAGTAGGAATAGTTAATAAGAGCACCCTGGATGATGTTATTACCTGGATTGCATGCTTTCTGATTTTTAATGTTCATATGCCTTTAAAATTTTAATGCTTACATTGCTTATGAATGCTTCTTGTTAGCATTCCTTAGAAGGAATGCTTTAATCATAGAATACCAGGTTGGAAGGGACCTCAAGAATCAAGCTTTAATGAACCTACATAACTTAGAAACTAAAAATACCTGTTTATTATTATGAGTTACAATGAAAATAAATATAGTAGCTGTCAGTAATACTGCAGGACAGGTTTCCATTGCCTGAAATCCTCAGTCTGTCACCCATGGTTAATGTCACAGTGGATTCTCATAAAGAATTGCGATCACAGGCAGCATAACTCAGCATTTAGAGCAGAAACATCCCCCATCAATTCCCAATTTTATTATGAATCTGATTTTTCTGTATTACTGCTGAGCTGTAACTAGAGACGGCTAACTACAGACTATACTGTGGCCATAATTCCACTGAGGGCTTCTGGCTAGAGCATAAACCAGAAGAGGTAAGATCGTAAGATTTAACAGGATTTCTGACAATGTGATGTAGAATTACAGGCCTCTCGTGTGTATGTACGTATTTGTTTAATGGTATCGTTTTTTAACCTGATACTTTGTATTTCACAATAATGTAAACTTCCACTAAATCAGCCAAGCTTTCTGAAGGTTAAGGTGCTTCTATTTTGTCTGATATTTATTGTCAGTTTATTGATCTGTGAATACTGTCAAAGTTAAAGCTGTCTGGTT
Organism: Bolborhynchus lineola; assembly: GCA_025448015.1. Taxonomy (NCBI): domain Eukaryota; kingdom Metazoa; phylum Chordata; class Aves; order Psittaciformes; family Psittacidae; genus Bolborhynchus; species Bolborhynchus lineola. The sequence goes on along the minus strand of JAOEHX010024809.1, from coordinate 591 downwards.
TCTTTTTATTTTCCTTTTCTTTTTCCTCTTCCTTTTAATTTTCCTTTTTCCTTTCCTTTTCCCTGAGTGGCATCGGATGCTGTATGTCAGCCCAACCTTTACTTTTAAAAAAGAGAAATATTTAAAGCTGGAAAAAACAGTGACCCTGATTGTCCAGTGCTGCCCAACTATTTTGCTTCATGCTCCTGACAGAGTTATCATCCTTTAAGCTGGACGGCTGTGGGACAGTCAGATTTTTGTGGTAGCCCAGCAGGGTCTTCTCCTCCTCCTCCTTCTCCTCCCTGTTCCCTGTTTTCTATCCTGCTCTGGGATGACAGGAGCAGGAGTTGAGGCAGAAGCAGGGGCAACGGGCAGGGGCAGAGCCGGTTCAGGGGCAGGAGTAGGCTGGAAGATGATGTAAGGAATGAAATACTCTCTCCAAACCCAACGTGGTAGCTCTGGTTCTGGCCTAAAGCTCTGGTTTTCCCGTGCCTCCCCCGCTGTGCTCCTCCAAACATGATTCCCATTACTAGAAAGAGTTTTCACTGTCTCCTCCAAGCACTCGCCGCCCGCCGCACGGCCGCTGCCCGCGGCGCAACAGACCGAGGCGCT
>JAOEHX010024808.1:16544-28175 GCA_025448015.1 Bolborhynchus lineola | reverse complement strand
GCAGGCAGATATCTTTCCAAGCTTTCTGATTTAATTGGAAAATGTTAGAGCCCTGAATTGTCAGCAAAACCAGGAAATCATTCACTGACTGGCTGCCAAATGAATGCAAAGAGGATGGCAATGCCTTTCATCAGTGCTGGCACTTTGCACTTGCTGGGAGACTGCCCTCTCTTTTACCTATTTGTATTACGAATTAATTCTTTTAGCTTAAATTCATTCCAAGAGGTGCATTGGGATAAATCACTATACATCAGCTTTGCTTTACCTCATTTGAAGTCAGTCGTAAGAACAGAAGTGGGACTAGTTCCTGCTATGAACCCCTGTAACCCGCTGTCTCCCTCTGCAGGCATGACTCCCACAAATACAGTAAAACCTGATTTAAGTGCCAGCAGAGAGACTGATAAGTACAGATTGTCTGACAGAATTGATCTTCCACTCGAGGTAAATAACAGAGCTTTTTTCAACACCTCGGCACTACTTCAAAGTGGCGTCTTAAGGCATAGCTCATTGTGGGTGAGGTTAGGGGTGCAGGTTCAGGCACAGGTAAATGGCTGGTTGCAGAGCCAAAATGACTTCAGAAATAAGTGCTTACTGGTGGTATTGTGAGCAGCAGCTTGTTGTTGACTGTTTTAAATGCCAGAAGCTGTTAAATTTTATTGTGATTCTGTGGAGTAGGCCCAGCATTAGGAAGAAATAGCTTCCATGAAAAGTGCCACTTTGAGCCAGAAATATTTTTCAGCAAAAAACAACTTGCAAATCTGGTTTAAATCCCAGGCAGCTCTATGACAATAAGCTCAGAGAAACTTTGAATTCAGTGAAGTCCTTACAGCGAAGGAGCTGGAGGAACCTGGAAAATAAATGTGATGTTGTCAGTAGGAAGGCAACCCACCAGAAGTATATCTCACCATAGCCCTCTGTATAGTAATATAATTCTTGAGCTGCTCCAAAATCCTGAGTCTTATCTTTAATGTCCTGACTGGGGGAGGACCTGTCTGTTCGGTAGGACTGGTGCAGTTAATAGTATTTGGTTCAATATTGAGCTGATTGAACTCTCGATTTTTTCTGCTGTGAAAATTATTGCTACTGTCTATCTCATGGGGGCTAAAGCAGTAGTGCAAAACCCTGTACAAGACTCCTACATTTGGAGAGATGTAGTGGAGTAGCTTTTTTTTCTTTTCTATTCCAACCAGGCAGAAGAGACAGAAGGGAACATCAACACATAAAGAAATATTCTAACTACACGGTTTCTGTGGAAAGTGGAATGGGATCATTGTTTCTGACAAGATGAGGTTAGTGATATGTGCCATCCTACCTCCACACTCCACTCACCTGTCTCATCTACCTACCTCTCCCTGTGACCCCTTTAAAGTTATTGTAAGTGCAATGTGTTTGTGTAAAGCTCCTAATTAACAACACACTAAATAGCATTAATGTTGTGGCTTATATATTAGGGTGGGGGTTCAGGTGAGTTGAGGCTCCAGTTCTCTCCCACAGGTTTCCTGTGTGACTCTGTCCTGTGTGTTTCAGACTCTCACCTGCTAAATGGCATCATAATCCTTGCTTGTGTGCTGAGAGGATGCAGAAATTCAGCACTTAAAATACTCTCCTCTGTAGTGACAGTATTTAAAATAAATTCAGGCATCCTCATGAAGGAAGCAGCGACAGTATTTCAATACTGCAGAAAATGGGAACTTCCCCATGACTGCCACTCTTGTTCTGCAGCTATCTCTTTCTTTACTCTTTCCTTTTCCTCTGCTCTTTTTTTTTTTTTTTTTTTTTTTTTTTTTTCCCTCTTATCACCATCAGATCATGGAGGTTTTGCAGGAGGGAATATGACAGCTCTGCATGCAAGTAGCCAAATGTCCTTGTTTCAGCTGTAACAGTTATTTTTTTTCACCTTTCTTGGAGCTGCTGAAATGCTGTGTTTTGCCTATAGTCTGATACCAATGCTGATAACACACTGATGTTTTAGTTGTTGCTCAGTAGCACTCACCCTGATCAAGGACTTCTCAGTCTCATGCTCTGCCAGTGAAGAGGGCCACAAGAAGCTAGGAGGAAGCAGAGACAGGACACCTGACCAGACTAGTCAAAGGGTTATTCCATACCGCAGCACATCATGCCCAGTATATAAACTGCAGAGAGTCAGTCAGAAGGGTAGATTGTCGCTCGAGTTAGGCTGCCTGACAGTCAGCAGGTGGTCAACAATTGTATTGTGAATCATTTGTGTTTATTGTTGTTTTTTTTTTTCCTTTCCCCTTTTGGTTTCATATCCTTTCCCTTTGTTTTTTCCCTTATCATTAGTAGTAGTTTTGTATTATACTGTAGTTACTGGAATGTTCTTATCTCAACCCATGGGATTTACATTCTTTTGATTCTCCTCCCCATTCCATCTGGGGAGGAAAAGAGGGGAGTGAGTGAACAGCTGTGCGGTGCTGGGCTTAAACCGCAACAGACCTTTTTTGAGATTAAGTGTCTGAAACCAGGATACCAAACAATGTTACATTTCCCAGGGGGAGCTTGTGCTTTTCACTTTCAGTTCCCATCCACTTGAGGGAGTGTGGACAATTACATATATCGCATTCATCATTAACACTGCCAGAGCAAGGGTTGATGGAGGCTGAGTTCATTGACATTGCTATTTCTGTTCCTGCTCGTTAGTACCATTATGAATTGCTCTTCATTTATGTTCTATCTATCTCAGTTCCAGAATAGGCCTATGGGGAGGGAGACAGGCTCTTTTTGGGGGTGAGATGTGTGTGTGTGCCTGCACTTTATTTTGCCTAATGCCTGAGACAGTAATGACTGTGGGTGGTGGAGGGGGTGGTGAAGCTATTAGGTACTGTAGAAACACAAACTACTAATCACACAACTGAAACCCAAGGCAATCACAGGGTTCATCCTTGTAACAGCAAGAATCCCTAGCCCAAGGCTGACGTGTTAGTTTGCTTTGGGGGTGTCAGGGTCAGACTGGAGAAAACTCGAGAGTCAGATCCTGTTTCATTCATGATCCCAAGAATGAAATTAAGATGCAAATAAGGTCAAGTACCATAATTGTTCAGTTGGTTTATTACAAAAAGACAATTATTATTAAAAAGGGAAATTACTGTAATAAAGGAGATAGTGACAGGACAGATTGGAAAAATGGTAGAAATGAAGCAAGAATTTGGGGTGCAGAGAGAGAGACATAGTCACCACTGTGGATCCAGTGGTGTCCCAGGGATCCATCATCAGAGGTGGTGGGAGTCCTTCAGGGTTTGTTGTCAATATCAGAGCAGAGTGTCCTCCAAGAGTCTGTAGTAGTCGTCAGATGTGGGTGTCCTCATGGAGGTGTCATTCTGGAGTTGTCCTCTTGAAGATACCCTTGGAGATGTCCTGACAGAGTTGCCCTCATAGCGATGTCTCATGGAAGGAGTCCCTTGGGGTCCATAGTAGTCATTGGTGGAGTGTCCTTACGGAGGCATCCTTCTGGAGTCCTCCTCATGGCAGTGGCTCCCTTTCATGATTACCTTTTCCCCCTTTTATAATGAGTTCTAATGTTCATCATGTCCCATATTACACATTCCTGGTGGACCAGTTCTTCTTCAACTGCAGCTGTCAGCAGCAATTCTTGGAATAATGGGTAGCAAGTCCTTACACCAGTCCTAGAGGTAATGGATTGAAGAGTTATATCTCAGCTCTTTTCCACTTATCCCTCAGTCAATGGACAGTGGAGTCCCAGTTCAGCTCCTCACACCCTTCTCCCAGGCAATGGATACTCGAGTCTTATCTCAACTCCTCCTATCCATCTCTGAGACAATGGATTGGTGGAATTCCATATCAGCTTCTCACACCAACCTTTGAGACAATGGACAGTGGAGTCTGATTTCAGATCAGTCTCTTGCAGGGGGTTGATGTTACTTGAAAATAAAGCTAAATGGAAGTTGCTAAGTGTTAATAGGTTTGCAGTCATTTCTCTGATTGCTGTTGTCAAAGAGACAGCAAAGGTGGGAGAGAATTTCTGAGTTTTATCTGCCTAAGAAAATAGGATGTTTGCTCTCTCCAGGGGAAGCAATCAGACTTCAAAGTAGAACAGTCCAAATTAGTTGACTGCAGTGATTTCTAATGGCTCTGTTTTTACTGGTCTGGACAGGTTAAGAATGTCCTAGATGATATTCTGGAGATGCTTCCCGAAGAGTTTAACATAGCAGAATCATGAAGAGCACTACTGCCTGGAGGCTCTTCACCTTTGTTTGCCATCAAGAGTGTGAGTGAACGAACCTTCTCCTTTCAGAGATGCATTGGTCTCTTTAAACAGCTGGACTTGGCTGAAGACAAGTGACTTTTAATGCTACTGTTGCTCTTCTATTTTGCAACTTTTTGTTGCAACTTTTTGTTTGGTTGGTTGGTTTGTTTTGTTTTGTTTAAATGGAATAGCTATTCTTTATGATGCTAGTCTGTTTTTTGGAGTTGATGTGTCTCCCCACACAGCAGTACTTCAACCTGAATTCTTCTATGACGCTGTGCCAGACATATGGACTAAACTAGCATATTACCTTGCCCACTGGTAAGTACCCTTCAGTAACAGGCTTTAACTACTATGCACAGAGCTATTCCAGTGATCTAAATCCAACAGCTTTGTTCTGTTTACTTTTTTATCCGAATTTTGTTTTAATGCAAGTCAGTTTTACTGTGTTTTGCAAAAATGCCAAGCACTTGGCTAAAGTGAAGGCTTTGTCACCTCCCTTTGTCCCAAGTACTCTGGGCATTCAGCATTTTGTAGGATTCCTTTTCCCCTTCCCTGCCACCGGCCATATCTCCTTGCAGGTGGTTAGATATGGATAAAATAGGCAGTGTTTTGGAAATTCCTCTAATAACTCATGGCAGTGTATGCCACAGCATGCCATTATTCAACATCTGTCAGACTCTCTTGTGCTCCTAATTTGTATTTTGCTCTGACTTACTGGAAACTTAAATGCACCACTAAAGATGGTATCAGACAATTTACATCTAAGAATCAACAACTGTTGTTACCAATTTTTAGCACTTTCTGGATAACACGCTCATGGTGTTAACACGACTGATGGTTGTGTTCAGGTTTTTCCCTAAGACAAGTTCTACAGATCTGAGCATATTCACACTGTTATCAGCAACCTGCCACATGCTGATCACCTACAACTGATTTTGGGCATCAGGGAAAGAACAAATTCCCCTAAACCCATGACCTTGTGCTTATGCAAGCATGTACTTTCTCTTGTAGACAAAGGAACTATATTACACTTGAAGTCTGCAATTTATTTATGTTAAAAAAGTGGTACATACAGATTAAGACAGAAGCTATTGCCACTTTTAGGGTTACCAATCTCATGTGTTAAGGAGAACTTCATATCTGGACACAGAACCTTGTGCTGCCAGCAGTGGTCTGGCTTTCTGGCCTGTTCAACCCTGTGCTTTCTGACAGGAAAGCAGTGATGGTTGTAAGGACTTGGTGCTGTGGTTTCACTGCCGGACATTGATTTTTTTCACCATTGTTAGCTGTGTTTGTGATGCTGTTTGAAGAGTTGAGCACAGTCTAAATAAAAAGAGAAAATAAGCTAAATATTAGAATGACCGTCATCTCCTGAAAGCAGGGGCACCATTAAAGACTTGTCTTCAGCCTAATCAGGTGTAAAGACAAAGCAGCTAAGGAAATGAAACCTTGAATTTTATAGTTCAAAAAACGCAGTGTGAGTTTTCCTACCATTATTATTTAACCAATTCAGTGCATATGTCATGGTACTGTTTTGGTTTGTTCTGTATTGTTCAGAATATTTTGTTTCCAAGTAATTGCATTCATGCAGTTTTTCTGCCTTCCTTCAAATAATGGTCAAAGGAAAAATAAACCAAACCAAACCCCAGCCAGTCTCAGTCTTGAGCACTACTGGTCCAAGAGGGGCACTTTAACAATTCTGACATTAAAATTGCTGTCTGAATATTGAGTTATTGAAAATATTACTTTTTAAAGCTATACTGCACAGCATGGCATGCAAGAACAACTGGCCTTTGGATAAGGTGTGCCTGACTGCAGATGCCACCCAAAAGACCAAAGATTACAGCTACCCACCAAGGGAAGGAGCCTGTATCTGTGGGCTTTTTGTGGAAGGTAAGATAAGCTTAAATTGCTTGATCTCAGTAACCTAGTTCAGGGACTGTAAATCCCTTTATCAGGTAGGCAAGTTCCATCAGGAGTTGGAGTAAAGTGTTGTGATCCTGTGAACAGCACTGAGGAAGTTTAGGAATGGCAATGGATTGTTGATGTTGGACCACTGTGACTTTAAATTTCATACCAGCTTAGTGTCTTAATCACTGACTCTACTTCATGCATTTAAATATCTGTTAACTGGGTCTAAACAAGGTCTGCATTGTAATAAAGCAGCAACTCTCATCTAGTTGAAATTCAAAAGCTTGAAGACTATTTCAGAGACTTTAGTTTCCACCCCAATACCGATTGCCTTGAAATTTTCAGCAGCTCTAAGAGGCGCAGAATAGGGTTAGTAGTTACCAGATGTTGGTAACCTGGATCAAGCCATCTACATAGTCACAGTTAAAACAAACTAGTTTAAAAAAATCACCTTTCTGCTGTCTTTTCTTCCACCTTGGCAGAAAGTTGTCAGCTCTAAACGAACAGATCTAAACAACTCTGAATTTTTCATTTACTACGCCATAATACCTATAGGCCACTAGGGAGACAAAAGAAGCAATATTTAAGAACCCTTTATTAGTGTGATGTATCAATATACCTAAGTGGGTGATGTGTATGTATGACAAGAGTAGATTTTTCATTTAGGTTTCCAAGCAGCTAATTATTGCAGTAGCTATAATATGGTGTAGGCTGTCCCTGGATGGAAATCATGTTCATCTTTTGAGCGGCAATCCCTCTTTTAACAGCTTTCAAAGGATAAACATTGTACTCTGCTGAGACTGAAGTACCTGGTTTAGGAATGACAATTGAGGCACAAGTCAAAATGGGATTTTAGTTTTAACTTAAAAAGGCTGTCAACTGAGTTAGAGCCAATTAGAGGAAAGGTGAATGACTCCAACAGTAATTAGAGAAACATCATCATTACTCTTCACCAGGCCTGAATGTAATAAAAAGAAAGCACCTCTTTTGGAAGAGAACTGCCAGTACAGCAAGTAAACCCCAAGGGGAAAATCAGGATGGGAGACTGGAGCAAGGGCAAGCTGTCATTTGACTGTTGCTTTTCTGAAATGGTAATCTGAATCTGTCACTCAAAGGCTGTTCATTCCTCCTCTGGATTTGAGGAAAGTATCAAGCAACTTTGTGAAATGCAGTTTGTGTTGGTATTTACAAAGATAAACTTTCCTGTTGCTAAATAAACACTTCTAAAATCCACAACAAGCACCTGCAACACTTTTATATGCTACTACACGAACAGGTTCTTCAGTGTAGTTAAGACAGATGAGTTCTGTGATGCTGAAGGGCTATGTACTTTCTGAAAGCTCCTGAGTTTGCTCTGTTTTTATTTTTATTTACACGCACTAAACACTCCAAGCATAGTTCTCCACCTCTTGGAATACTTGACAATAAGCCAGTGAATTATAAGGAGAAAATCTGAGCACTTGACTTTGACAGATACATTCAGTCACAGGCATACTCAAAGTCCCAAACATAAGTAGTTTCCAGCCCTGCTTTCAATGAAAGGGCATGCTGATGAAACCAGATGTCCATTCCCAGCAGAAGCTACATGCTCATATCCACATTCACACAAACAGATGATGCACAAGAGGCCAACAACAGTCTACACTGAATTTGCATGTTTAAACATAGCTTTAAGTATTCAGCAATAGGCAACTCTTTGAATCTGAAGTACTCTGGTCTTGCACTACAGAATACCATGTGCCTATCTTTACTGTAGGCACCAGGTGAGACATCTACTTGGGACCTTAGCAGAACTGGCTCAAGGCATTGACTTGTGAGTTATTTTTGTGAGGGCTATTCCAGTGGATTGAAGTGAAACTAATAATGTTTATGAACATCCAATTTCTAAAACCAAAAGCAGAGGGTCAACTTATTTTTGGACTTTCACTATGAAAAACAAGGAGAAGCCACCTAAATGGGGTATAGTAGATGTAGCTTTATTATTGGCAGTTTAGTACTAAGCTTTCACTACTACATACTGGTTTCTTAATCTGCCTTGTATTTAAAGCAAAAGGAGATATTTTTCATAATCAACTGGAGCAGATTTGCCTCCCAAAACCACAATCTTTCCTGTAACACTCTACATGCTCTAAGCTGCTATATCCTCATCTGTCAGTGCTGTGCTCATGTCTTTCTCCACATAATAATTACTGATCTGCAAACATTCCTTCATTACACCAGCTATGGAAAATAAATGGGAGACATCAGCATCTGGGTGTAGTTCAACTCACAAATTACTCTTCTTCATTACTTTTTATTCTCTCTACATAAAATGAAACACGTATCTTACAAGAATTTTAAGATAACCATACTGCAATACAAACATGTCGCATTTAAACAAAGTTTGAAAGTTTGGTTGTACATATGAAAAAAAAATCTAAATATGAATTGTACATAAAAAAAGTAATCCTGAACTCTGTGATTTAAATCAGTTAACCAGTTACCAGCTGCTGTAAGGTAGTTGGTTCAGGCAGCAGGTATATCACATGAAAACCATAGGTGAACAATTCTTTTTCTGTATTGGGATGATATTTAAAATTCTTGATTTTTTTTTTTTTTTTTTTAATAAAACACTCTTCCACTTTCATGTTTCAGTTATTAATTGCACTTTGGAATAAAAAAAAAAAATCATCCCCCACTGGTACGTTGAACCAGCTTTGGCTGAAATATTATGGCATTCAGATAAAAGTACCCTTCCCTTCTTTGCATGGAAAGTTCCATAAACTACAGGTGCTGGAGTAGGTTCAAGGTTTGGAAAACTGAATCTTTAGGTTCAAGCTGGAACACAAAGAGCATTTTGTTTCTTTAAAGACAGGATATGCTTTACAGGTAGTTATAAAACACCCTTTCTGGAAACCTGCACAATTATATAAATAAAAAAATTACTCAAATTGACCAAGTTCTCAATCATGTGGTTGTGTAGCTCTATTAAAAATTAACCAAAGTTCAAGAGTGCCATTTCACTTAACATATAGGTCTGTGAATGTAGATTTCTCTACCAAAATATCTTCCTGAGAGATCTTTTGCGTAAGACCACATCAATCAAAGTTCTGAACAAAGAAATGAATATACTCTACCCTACAATTCTATCTTTTATAAAACACAGTAATAATCTTCTGAAGTCAAATACTGTCAACATATTAATCAGTTGCAGGCACACGTTGAGTTCAGAGTTCTTATTTGTCATTCTCCAGTTGTTTCTGTAAACTATAAAATGTGAGAAAACAGTGTTAGTTCTTTCTAGGAAACTCAGGTTCTCTATAAACAGACAATTACTATAGATGAAGCTGACAACTTCCAAAATAGCACTTTCATATGCTCCAAGCAATCAATACAGATTTCAAATTGGCAAAAGCATTTCAAATTCTTAAGGAAATCAGTTGTTTACAGACAATATGACTTACTGTACTGAAGCTGATTTCAAGTCCAAAAGATTTCTTTTGCATAGGTCCAGAATCTGCCCCAGGCCACAGAAGTCAGGTATTGTTTAAAGGGCTACAACAGTTTGAAAGAAAATTATCATGGGGCACGACCCTCACCTTTCCAGGTACTCCTTAACATTGTTGTAGCCGTAGAACTTGGCCAAGTGGATGAGCATGCCCGTGGCACAGCGCCCATCCCGCCGGCGGCAGTAGCTGCAGTTGCACACCCCACGACAAGGAGGACAGATCCAGGCCTGCAAGGGGGTGAGGGTGGAAGGTGGAAATAAAGGCAAGTCATGAGTAAGATTAGAGTTTGCTCAGACACAAGGTTTTAAAAATCTCAATTAACCAGCCAACCAACTTTGTAAACACTTTCCAAATTCTGTGAATTAAATAAATGATTAACTACTACCCTGCTTGCTTGAATACTTCTAAACTCTGAAGACTCAGGTTCTGTGATGTACTCAGTACTGATTTTCAAATAGACTAAAGGCACCGGCAATGCCTAATAGTAACTTATCTGTGCTAGGCTGACTGCAGCTTACTGCCTAGCAAAAGACAAGTGCCCCCTGTGACAGGTTTATTTGGCTCTGCCTGCTGGTACAGCATGATTCCTAGGACTGAATTACCAAGCATGTACATGAAGTTAAAGATCCCCAGCTGCTCAGCAACTTAACAGACAGGCAAGTTCTAACAGCATGCATTAAGGAATTGCAGCCATTGTTACACTGGCTAGTAAATCAGAGCCATTAGTTCTCCACTGTCTTTCAGAACAGCCCAGGAACCCAGATCTAAAGCAGAGGAGAGTTAGAGGAGGCCCCAGAACAAGCTGAGCACAGGGAGGACTATTCTGCTAAGGGTTTTTTGTGTACCCATATGCCTCATTCCCTAGCAGCAGCCTGCGCTTCTTCCTTCCTCAGAGCCTAGGGGGACAACAGAGAAGAGGGAACCAACCCTAAGATTTCTAGGTATCCTTTTCCTTTTTATTTGTATTTAAAAATTGGAATCTAAACCAAAGAAGCTAAGAGCATTAAAAAAAAGGGGAATGTTTTGGCATTTTTCTGAAAGGGAACAGATTTCTTTTTTTAAAAGCTGTCATGCTTTCTCTCCACAATCTGGTAAGAAATGGGGGCTTCAAAGCAGGAAGATGGATGGATTGTAACCCAGGTCTAGCATGTTCCACTTGAGCTCCAACAAGATCAGTGTCAGTTTTAACAGTAACTACAGATTTTCTCATGGCAAAAAGCTCTGAACTCTATGTTATCATGAGCAAGTGCTCCTAAGCTTATTGACAAACCTATATTCATTACACTTCCTTTCAAGCCCTAGAAATACTTACTGGATCAAGCAGTGCTGATTTCACATCCTCCCCATATCGATTTCGAAGACATGGTCCACAAAATTGTCCCCTTACTCCACCACAGCCGTGGTTGCGACAGACTGTCTTTGTATCAGTTGTCTTTTGTCGACACTGGTGGCAAGTACTACCCTGAAGTTGGAAAGGAGAAATATGTATGTCAAAGGACATTTTAAATGCTCATTGCTGACCTTTGCTAGTGTAGCTGCTGATAGCAAAGCACAAACTTCTGTTTTGAATTCAAATTCAGCAATTTGAAGTCAAATTCAGCAATGAAAATCTTAGTAAAAACAGTAAGTTCTGTTATTATAATTAATCTCTGGAGAGATGTTAGGAATTTTACAGTGCCCAGCCTCAGCTGCACTGGGAATCTCAAACTCAACCTCATGTTGCAGTTCTGATCCTTTCCTCTATCTATGTAGGAAAGAGCTAATACTATTCAGAAAATGACCTTGTGACTCATTTCTGCAAATGTAATAAAGCATGAAATAGCAAGCTGATCATCTAGATCTTTACAACAATTAATAATAGCCAATCCCCATGAAAGAAAGGAAGGACAAGTTTCATCAAGAGCTTTGGAAACTACTCAAACCATACAGAAATGTCATTTCCAGGGGATACAATGAGCAGCAGGGATCACTATTTAATAGTTCAACCACCACCACCACACTTATACT
>JAOEHX010024808.1:930-16444 GCA_025448015.1 Bolborhynchus lineola | reverse complement strand
TTATACTAAGTGAGAATGAGAGATCAAAGGGATGTCGACTTTCATCAGTGGTGACTCATAGCTATAGCAAATCCCACTTAACAGCTCAATGAAGAAAGTACTTCCTTGCTGAGGAAAAAGTTGTTGGGGCATATCAACCAGCAGAGGCAAGCCCATGGAAACCTGGCAAAGCTTTCAAAGTTGTGCTTGTGCAATATTATAGTGCCAAGCTGCTCTGTCCAATGCAGGAAAGCACATCTTTTAGCAAAAATCAGTGAACTTACATTTTTAAGCACATGGTCACACTCAAGAACAGCAGCCACTTACTAGAACTTTGTCATAGATTTTATCTTTAACAGTGATTGCAATGTTGTCCAAGTCCTCCTCAGTAACATCCTCTACTGGACGGTGTGATGAATATTTTGATGGTCTCCTCCTTTTGCGCACTCCACAATTCCCCTGCTAAACAAACTCACCTCAACATTTTTTGCCTGATGTTATGAAGATTCTGTCACCACACTTGGTGACAAATTCTTTCATTTATAATGTGTATGCAGTCTAGAGGGGCTCATGGACTGCGGGAATGGGGAAGAGTTTCCAAATCATCACCACCTCTTTCTCTCCCTCTCCTCCATAATCTTTTCTATACTCCACTCATTCTGTGCTCTTCCTTCCCACCCTTACTACTTCTATTTCTACAACCCCTAATATATTTTTCTGCTACATCCTTTTCTTTGCATTCCCCGCACATGTCTACTGTAATTCTTCATACTCCATTTCTTTCCTCTTAGAAGATGGAACTACGATCTTCTGCTCATGCTCTTCCCCTCCAATCTCTCAGCATACTCTCTAATTGCTTTCTCCAATAAGAATTTCTAATGCTCTCCAAAAAAAAATCTTTATTAAAGTTTTAGGTTAGCCCTGCCATACAGAGCCCTTTCTTACTATTTCCTTGTTATTTAGAAGGGAGTCCTCCATTCACTATTACTTAAGTGCTGTTTTTTTTTCTTCCAAGTATCATTCTCTTTGATCCCTATACATGTACCAGTTTCATCTGATCCTTAGCTTTCTCCCTATCCCACTCTTTAACACCTTCCTTCACCGAAGATCAGCTCTTTTCTCTCCAAAGTAGTTATTTACCAGCCCAGGTTCTCATTCAGTGCTACTCCATTTTCTTATTAGTCACATTCCCTCTATAATGCTTCAACTACGCCGAGCTCTCATTCCTACAAGCAGAACTGGAATAGAGCCTGTGCAGATGTAAACTTCCTCATAAAGGCTATACAATAAATATAACCGAGAAGCTACCACCATAAGCCAAGGAGAAAAAAAATAGATTTTAAGAAAGTGGGGAAGAATAAAACCTACAACTCTTGAATGGCTAATCAGTACGTCAGCAGTTTGTTGGTGCAATTCCCTTCATTCATTCTCAGTTCAGCTACATAACTCCTACCTCTTCTGTTATTTTTTCATTGACTCTGAAGATAGATAGAGAAGATCTCCTTTGCCACCTCCACCAGCCCCACTGCTTTGCCACTCAATGGCCTTCTACATTGTGGGCTCTAGTAATTTTCAAATAATGAATAAATAATAGACCTTATAAACTGCCTTGTCATGTTTGGACAACACAGGTCACAAACAGAGCCCAGTTAATGGGTGAAAGATGAGGCAGGAAGGCCTGAAGATAACTTTTCTGAAGCTAATCCCAATCAAAGCTTCTCATTAACTTCCTGTAGGATGTGATGTCTGCTCTAAATGCTGGCCAACAATTTAAATGTTTCTTAATCCCTGATTACTGGAGATGTCAGTCTGGCAAATACCACATTGAGTCTCTTCTTCAGGAGGTTTTGTTGTCTATAGCTACTGAATTGTTCTGCAAACTTGATAGCTGACACAGTAAACTTTTCCAAGGCAAATTTTTCTGGTGGACGAGCATTTCTGGTTGGGTTCACACGACGTGCTATCTGCCCTTCCGAAAACGTCCTCCTTGGGATTTTCTTCTGTTTCTAGAAAGAGAAGAAGAACAGTCAAATTCTATTTCAATTACCACAGAACAGTACCAAAATTTTATGTATGGTATATTAAGGTAGAAGCTAGCTCTCACTGTTCTTCAGAAGCTAAATATTCATATTTTCCCACATCTCTGCTTCTAGTCAAGAAAAGTCAGTTGAAATATTAGTATCGTTCTGGGTTCATGTTGAAGTGGTTCAATTTCATCAGCATAGGTCTGCTATGAAGTGTGGATTTTAGAAATAAACCCTGCAAGAGGGATATTAACAGGATCTAAAGCCAAAGGGATGCAACTACTCTTCCTTGTTCTCACATACACAAGCATTTGTCTAGCATCTCAACAGGATTTCTGAGGCAAAAATGATAAAGAAGCATCTCACCTTGGTCTCCATATTTCTCCATAATACCTCCTAAATTCCATTTCCTCACATAACCTCTGGTACTTAAATACTGACCAACAGCAAATCTATGCAAACAAAGTGACCAAAACCAAAGAAAACCAAACAATCATGGTGAAAGCATTTCATCAGGAAACACATTAATCCTAAATCTAGCAAAATGACTGTCACCTCCAGCCAGTAGCAGAGACTTACCGAAGGAGTCAAGGTGGGGGTTTTCACTGGGAACAGTTCAGGTATAGAATTCAGTTCTGCCAGCAGCTGAGCAAGCTGAAATCAACAGTGATGCCACATTGAAAACTCACTACAAATTTGCAAACAAGCAACACCAATCATCCACTCCTCACATACACTCTGAATTACATCTAAACATATGAAGTTTCAGGTTTTTGCATGAAACCTTTCTGGAGGCACTATATTTAAGTGGGACTCAGAAGAGCAGTTAATTTACCCCTGAATAAGCAAAACTCTGCAGGCAACACTATCTTCACAGCTCCCATTAATTCTTACTGGGATTTTGAATTAGCTAGAAAAACATCCAATCTTGTCAAAACAGCACTGAAGCAGCATGTTACAACATGGTTACATCTATGACAAATAATGAGAAAAACACAGACCATGACAGGAGGGAGGGAAGAAAGACAGGGTGCCCTTGACCAGAAGACCACTGAATGCTCCCTGTGGGCTATATTTCTGAATGACTGCTGGTATACCTGTGCATTTTGACAGAGCAAGTGTCCCTTTAAACAATTACATTGCAGCAGAGAAACTTACCTTATCATTTTTCAGTGGTCCTTAGTAGCAAAGACTAGGAACATTCCTTCTATCAATCATGACAGCTAGTGCTGATTTCACAAATGCTGCAAACCACAGCCAGTAATGCTAAATAAACATTGCTTTGTGCAGATACACACATAAATATTCGCACATGCTCTTTTGCAAAGTCATAAACCAACTAAGCCCCACAGGCAGTTGCCCAAACCATAGTGTATGGAGTATAGGAAGCACTGCAGCAGGGTGATCTGCTACAACATGTACATTTCAACAGAAGTAGTGGCTAACAGGTCCAAAAACATACTGACCTCTCCTGGAAGGCCAAGATGAGGGTACCTTCTGAAAAAACAGCAACAGTGGGAATGACCCAAGCTGTTAGCTGTCTCTGATACCACTCTACCAATTATGAAATTAAAAACTGGGTGCAGCATTTCTCAGTAAATACTTCAGTGTGGCATATACCAAGACCTATTCAATGTCACTGCAGTACTGCAACTAGGATGCCAATGAATTTCACAGTGGCTGAACTAGAAGAGTGAGAATAGTGGAAAAGCAGCAAGACCAACACAAACAGCAGTGAGCATACAAAACAGATTAGAAACACAGGTACAAAACTAGTAAGTTTTTACACAGAGGCCTACACACGCAGGAGTTGTAATTGGGCAGCTGCAACTTTTCCAGGAATACAGTAAAACTAAAGGAACCACTGAGGACTCAACATCAACTTGGCTGAAGTGATAATTAGAGAGCTGGTGGCATGTTGGACAATAGAGGAAAAAGTGTTAGGTAATGATCAGTGTCTTTCTTTTCCGGACAAACACGCACACACAAAAATACACTTTCAACAGTTATATAGCAAAGCATAATTGTAAACACATCCCACAAAACTGAAAAATTACATTTTAGCATCCTTAGTAGTTTTTAGATGTCTTTCCAATCACTAACTGCAGCAGATCTGTCAGACACAAATGAAAAATATAAACTCTGCTGTGCAAATGATACGACAAACCATTTGAAGAGACATGCTGTTTTTCTGACATGCCCCGAATATGAGACTACAGCTCAGGCATCTGTAACTTTGTTCACATCCACATGCAAAATGACTGGTTCAGTTCTGGTCTTAGCAGGCTAGTCCTATTTGAGGCTATTTTAGGGATTAATGTCTGGATGCTGTTAGTTTTCTAGGGTCTTTCCAGGCAGAAAAACTCAAATACAAACGGCCATGAGATTTTCCCAAAGTCCCAGTACAGCACTAGCAAGGACCCCAACATTCAACTGTGCTGAAGCTAAGCATTAGCATGTAAATGTTAGTGGACAAATCACAGCTCTTAAGTCTTACCATGGCTTTATTTTCTTTAATATTCACGGCTCTTTTAAGAAGAGCATTGGAACTTTCCTCCTGTGTTTCTTTCATGTCTTCTTCAGACTCTGAAGCAGAGCCCTCTAGTTTATCCCACCACTTACAGCTTATTTCTTTTGAATGAGGTGTGAGGGATCCACTTTCCTCTAGAGGCAAGTTAGAAAACTCCTGTTCAGGAACTTTTTTCTCAGATGACTTTCTGGTGGGAAACTGTAAGGCAACACGGAGGCCGAAGCTTTTTCTTTTGGGGGAAACTTTCTCCTTCACCTCTTCCTCCTCTTCTTCCTCACTCCCCAATAAATTCTCACGTTCTTCATCACTCAAATCTGACTCTACTACCTAGAGGCAGAAAGAATCCCATGTTGTATTATTGTCTGTGAAACAAAAAAGGTCATTTTTAAATCACTAATTCTAGTGATTCTAGTCCTCATGTCTAATATGTGATGTTACACTAAATAAAGCTTTTTATCTCTTTTCTTCAGCATGAAGAAAGAATATCACAGTGTATAAGAAACACTCCTACTAGAACAGGAGGTTTACACAGAAGAGACTGAAAAAAACAGAAGTCAACATATACATTCACATATAGGTAACTGCCTTACCAGAACTCCTTTTTTATTCACATCCACCTCACTTGAAGCAAAGCCTTCAAATGTTTCCATTTCAGAATCAGTGTCTTCTGTAAAAATCCTCTGCAACTCTTTAGTGAGGTATCTGGACTGAAACTGACCCCCCTGTAAAAACATCAGCCAGCAGCTGTGAGAGACAGCCACATACACAGTAGTCTCACAGTCACAATAAACAGGTTCTGAGGTTCAAGAAGATACCAATTAGATGGCACATGCTGCAAAGCGAAAGCACTTTGCAGGCAAAGCCTGCTGAAAGAAAAAATCAGAAGACATACAGTTTCAGCATTAAGCTATTTAGCTTAGGGCTTATCTTTTTCCCCCCCTCACTTTGAGCACAGGATTTTAACTGAGCTGCTTCTTGTGGGGGAAACTTTCTTCTTCTTTGCCTCTTTCTCCTCTTCTTCAGTACTACCCAATGAAAATAAACTATCTGCTTTTTAATGTGTAAATTATCATGCTGTGCTGTATGGTTTCTTCTGGATCTAAAAAGACAGGCCTTGAATGATGTCATAATTTAAGCCCAGCAGGTAACTCAGAATCATGCAGCCTCTCACTCACTTCCCCCTTTCCTCCTCCCAACTCTTGGTGGAATGGGGAGGAGAATCAAAAGAATGTAAACCCCAGAGGTTGAGATAAGAACAGTCCAGCAACTAGGGAACACTACAAAACTACCACTAATAATAATAATAAGGGAAACAATAAAGGGAGAGAATATAAAACTAATAAGGGAAGGGAAAAAAAAAAAAACAACCAGCAGTGAGGCACAATACAATTGCTCACCACCTGCTGACCGATACCCAGCCTGACCCGAGCAGTGATCTGCCCTTTCAGGTAATTCCCCTCAGTTTACATACTGGGCATGATGTGCTGTGGTATAGCGTGAGTCAGGTGCCCTGTCTCTACTCTCTCCTGGCTTCTTGTGCCCCTCCGCATTGGCGGAGCATGAGAGACTGAAGAGTCCTTGATAAGGATATGCACTACTGAGCAACAACTAAAACATCGTCGTGTTCTCAGCACTGTTCTCAGACTGAAGCCAAAACACAGCACTGCACCAGCTACTAAGAAGGACAAACATAACTGTTAGTGCTGAATCCTGGACAAATGGAAGAAAATATCAACCACAAACAGTTAAAAAAAACAAAAAAGCCTCTCCTTTGTGCTTGCTGCAGCAGCACTCGAAGGTCTCTGAGATGGAATCTGTTCCTTCTTATGCTGGTACACTATCACTAACTGACAGATACCAACACAAAACCACAGAGCTTTGAACAGCCTGACTAATATCCCTCCACCTTCCAACTGTTCACCTCTGTCCTGAGGTGCATTTTATCATTCAAACATATTCTAGGGTACAGAGACCCAAATTTCTGCCTACAGACTGGGAAGTGAAAATTCAGTCCATGAAAGAGAAACTAAGATCTCATTAAAACACTCTTCACAATATGCACATTATATACCAATTACATACAATGCATTTACTAAATCAGTAATGTATTTCCCTACTCCCAGTCAGAATTAGTAGAAGACAATCTGCCAACTAGACCCTGTTAGGCTCCTGAAAGACCTGCTCCCAGTAGGAATGCAACTCATGCTCACACCACGCTTGCCTCTTGAAAGCCAGCAACACTCATTTCCCCACTTTTCTTCTGCTACTTCTTCCTCTCATGTAAGATACCAAAACAATGCACCTACTAAATATCTTTATTATTCCTTTCAATTCTCTCCCTTCCGTGACTTTAATTACACCCTTCTTTACCATTAAATATCTGGCAAAAAACAGATACAATACAAGAGTGGAAAAACTTAGTGGGGAATGAAAGGGGGAGCTACTGCATATGCTGGTTTTTTTCACTTAAACATCTCCTACAAATTATTATGGGTAACTGGAATAAGTCTTCTCTGAGTAAAACTGCTTTATTCTTTTGTTGATAGGTGCAGTGCAGCTGCTTGATAAAGGAACAAACACAATATGGAAGTTACGTTAAAGTAAAATTGCATTTCTTGGAGGGAAACCAAAGTTGTTACGCATTCTGGTTTTTCATGAAATTCCACAATGAAAGGGAGGAGGGAAATAAAACTGTTTGTTAGCTAAAGTGACTAAAAATAACACACCTAGAGCTATGCTGTTACACCTATGAAGAATGGTCTACACAAGGCAAAATAGACATCAGGGATAACTGCAGGAGAAATGCCTGAAACTCCACAAAAGCGTAGAGATTACGGAAGAAGAACTGCAGAACGCCCTAAGGAAAAGCAGACATACAGATGTTGCTACTTATTAGTACATTTGCACATCAGCATCCAAGAGAACACCTGATGCACCAAGATCCCATTCAACCCCTAGCAGGACAGCTGCCTTGCCTCTTCTCCCAACACTGCCCAATTTTTCTGAACTTTCCATTGCTTTGCTCTTAATGTGTGTTTAGTGTATCATTTAGTGGTAAAGGAGTTAATACTGATGGAGATTCAAAATAATTCTCAGCCCAAGGGAAATGCAGGAATGGTAAGGAAGGCTGCAGTGCCAGCTGCAAATTTGGAACAAGTCTTACTGGGGTTCCCAGTAACACATTTGAAACTAACAGTGCCTAACACTTCCACAGCATTTTTTCATTAGAGGATTTTAAAATGCTTTGTAGCAAAGATCATTATAATAATCTCCATCTCTCAAGTTGAGAAACCAAGCCAGAGAAAAGTAAAGTAAGGTGCCAGCTGTCCCAAGCAGGCAGCAGAAGCTCAGCCTCCCACATACGGCTCCTGCTCCATCACCACCTCTCATCATTGATGCTTCTTGCTCCACACAAAGCCACAAATACAGGAGCAAGCTACCTCCTCGTTTTCCAAAGTTACTAGTACTCCTATCTAGTAACAACACTACAAAGCAATTTAGAACCGATTTCACTACATTTTAGCCACTGTCTTTCTTCATAGCAGACTGTGGCTCTACCCCCAAAAGGCTTCTATAGTCTCTTGAGGGCATTTGCCTAAAAAGGCTCAGAAATAGTATATACTCATACAAGCTTCATTCTTTCTGTTTCCTTTGCTAACACAAGTCATTGTCCTTGTCTTCAGCACCTCTTAAGCAGGTACAAACCATTAAGCTGATCTAGCTACTTCACCATTAAGAGAGCAAAGATCCAGCAAATCTCACAATCGTCAACCAGAACTGGTAATTTATGCAGGTCACCACTGCTAAAATGTGATTTTAGTGCAGAAACAGAACCGAGATAAATTTCTGGAAGAAATACCTTGAAGTCCACATACTCACAAATGCCCATCTATTATCATGCATTTCCACTGCTGTAGGTGGTCAGAGAACTTACCAGCTCAGGATAATTCTCTTTCCTATTTGCTTCATTTAAACTAGACTTTAAATGAAACTCATTTTCCTTTTTATATAATTAGTTTTTAAAAGCAATCACTGAACCCTAAAAAATATAGCAAGTTTGTTTACATTCATTTTTCATATGAGAACTGTAAACTGTGGATTTTGCTACGAGTAATAGCTTACACAGCCTTGACACAGGCTCAGAGTACTACTGCACCCAGAAAGTACAACTGGGCCAAGGCAATCTCTTCCTACCTTTTTTCCTGGCTCCAGGGAATCATGATTAGCATAGGTGTCTTCTGACAACAACCCCTGTCTGGAAGAATCATCTTGGAACCCCAGAAAATCTTCACTGTCACTGGGGGAATTAAAAATGTCAGCCACATCCTTGGGTATCTGCTTCTGATTCAAAACAAGAGAGAAGATATGAGTCAGACATGCCAACTTACTAGAAAAACTCAAATTAGCAACAGTTCAACTTACTTTTATATCCTATGCAAATGCAAATCTGTTTCACAAAATATGCTATGCGTAAACTGTGCCTTATTTAGCTAAACTCCAGGAAAACTCAGTACAGACTGTTTTAATCCCTAAATATAGACTCCAGATTTGGGGCTAGAGAGGGGATGCGATATCCAGGGTGTTTAATTCCACACAACAGCACTCAAATGTAAAAATATGTATGTCTCATCTTTGCAAGCATATGCTCAGTGCATCCTTTATCCGCAGTGAAACCCACCCCTGTTCCTCCTCTCAAAGGTGAGCAATGCCTTCAAATGTAACAAAATGCTAATCGAGCACACAGAAACCTTACTATTAGACGCAATAACAGTACCATTACGTATTTTAGCAGACACTTAGCTAACTCCCAAAATAAACCCAATGTAACTCATTCTCTTTTGTCTGTACTGCTGCAGAGCTTTTCCCACAACACTTGGTAAGAAGTGAAAACCTATTTTAACCAAAAACACTTCTTGATTGAAAGAAGCCCACAGTGTAGCCCACCAGGAGGAAGTACTGGCAAAGGCAGGCAGAGACACTTTCTGAAGTGACCAAGGTTGCAACTTCAGAGTTCAAGAAGTCTGATCCTAGCACAGGAGACTCATGTCACCATATCCAACCATTCTCTCTGACCACATGTACTGAACAAGCACTTCAGATAAGCCTCTCTATGTAACAGGCTAGCTCATTACATGGAGATGCTTACCTGAAGCCTGCCACCTTCAGACAGCTCCCACCTAGCCTGTTTTTAGGATTTGGTGCGTGGAAGGACATAGTGAACAAATCCAGTCTTAAAAATGGAGGCGGAAGGCATTTTGCTGAGTTTCAGAACATGGTTTTACACATCCCAGTATCATCTTCAAAACCATTCAGTTGTTCAGAAATGCTAGGGGAAAAAAGTGCCCATATCACTCAACAGCACCCAGATATCCATATTCTACATCCCCAGGACCACACGTATATGTCACATGCTACTCTTGAAGCAAGCCTTTCTGCTGTTTACTGCGTGATAAAGCCACACATGGATTTCCCACTTCTCTCATTAACTCTTGCAAACATGAGATCAAGAGCTACCTGGTGAGAGAGGTCAGTTCCTCTTCCAAAGGAGATAGTTTCCAACCCTAAATATTCAAGCAAAAATCACTAATATGAAGTTCAGTACAAGAACATCCTGCCCTTGTCCGCTACACAAACAACCAAGGCTGCTCCTACAGGACCTTGTACAATGATTGTTTCTACTATTATTTTATCCTTTATTTATTTATGCAAAGACAAATGGCCCAAAGGCGGCTCATTCTCCAAAAGTAATGCTGCTGACAACATTCCTCCCCCATTAAAAGAGCAAACAGCACCTTGACCAAAACAAGCTACAGTACCTCTCCAAAACAAGCTACAGTAATAGGTATACGTGGGCTTAACTTTGTTCTTGCTCTGCTTTTATTAAGCTGGTACAGACTGATGCAAAATGATTCACTGTTGCTCAAGCAGGAGCAGAATGCACAGCCCAATGTACTACACAACCCAATGTACTGCAGTTGTGTTGTCCACGTTTGTACCCCTTTGGATATTCCCTCACCCTACCTCTTAAACAAATGGCCAGAATCCACTTCCCTTGAAATTCACTTAGTCCAGAGCAGCATTAAAAATAAAGCACTATGCATTTTAATGGAAAAAACATATAAGGAGCTGTGAGCCTCATCGCTATAAATAAACTGCTTCCAGGAGCCACTATATTAATTCTTGTGCTATTGTACAGCCAAGTTAGCCACTGTTGTGATTACTTTATGCCTAACTAATTTCTTCTGTGTCTATTACTTCTACATCTGCACCAGAGGAGCCATTATGGTGGTGTAATTACAGATTTTAAACAAAGAAAGAAACCAAAAAATTCTTTCACCAATAGAACACCTTTTTTAATCTTTATGCACTCCCAAACACTAAGATACTGATGTAAGTAACATATTGCAGAATTTAAAAAATTTTTAGTTTGCAACTTGCTTCCCATAGCCCAACTAAGAAGAATCTCATTGAGTCGTTGATTAAGTCTCCATTTCACTGAAAAGGCCTAGGCTAACAACAGACAACACCTGACACATGAGGTGGGCGTAGTCCAGGAGTTTGAAAAGAGCATCCTTGACTTTATTCCCAGCAGAAGTCCATTGCCATCAGCAGACAGAGGATGAGCTTGCACTAACCACCTCTGTGATAATGCACTATTTACTGTTATTGTGTAGTTCTGGAAGCCACAGACATTTGCATTTTTTCAATTACAACATTCAGAAACTGATTTATAATCAGAGTAAGAGCCTAGCGCTTTAACACTTGTCAACAAAGTAGCATACACCAAGAAAGAAAACACATATTTGCTTAAACAAAATGTCAAAATATTAATGTTTAAACACTTGAAAGATCATAGAATTACAGAATATTAGAATGGTTTGGGTTGGAAGGGACCTTAAAACTCCAGGTACTTCAAAAGAGGAGCTTTTTGACACTAAGCCCCTAAAGAAACAAAGGCAGAAAGGTGATGCAGATTTCAGGCTTATTCCGGGAAAATATTTCAACCTGAACAGACCACAGGTTCAGACACAGTGGTCCACTGAAATGCTGCAGAGATATAAGAAATACTACCTTTTAAAGACAAAAGCTAACCACTGAAAATCTGGTAAAAGCTGGAAACAATAACCTGCTGCTGAAAAAGTCAAAGTATGAAATTTTGTACCTATTGAGCTCAGGTTTTTTTGCACATAAAATATACTTACTTATTTAAAACACCCACAAGGTACTTTTCAAAAGCAATAGAAAACATTCCCTGCTACAAATGCCCCACAATCCAACTACTGCAAGAATAACCATCTAAGTTTTTAATACGGAAGATTAAGGTTCAAGACATCCCCATCTCTCAGTTTCCCCATCTCTAAATTTGACAAAATACTGCACATACACCCAGAAATGCACCAGGATTTGTTGGGCTGCATGGAGGAGAGTTACTGCTCCTGCAGAATTGGGAGCAGACAGCCTGTGTGTGCGCCTATGGGGGCTGGCAGGTCTGGCACCAAGGGTGAAGGATGGAA
Source organism: Bolborhynchus lineola (assembly GCA_025448015.1). Taxonomy (NCBI): domain Eukaryota; kingdom Metazoa; phylum Chordata; class Aves; order Psittaciformes; family Psittacidae; genus Bolborhynchus; species Bolborhynchus lineola. The sequence goes on along the minus strand of JAOEHX010024808.1, from coordinate 4,397 downwards.
AACAAGACCAGGAGGGATGTCAGACCTGTTTCAGCAATGCTTCCACACATCCACGAGTGATGGGAGAAAAAAGGCACCTAAGTTCCCCCCCCAGTCAAACCAATATTTTTCCTATCACCATCTCCACAGATTCCACCCCCTTTGTTAGGCAAGGAGAAAAAGAAAAGCCTGAGGTGATTTACTTTCCTCATCAACAGGAAGAATTCTGGGGTCTCAAGTGAAAAAGCAACTTTCCTGATACCAAATCCAAAACTGATGCAACTTGACCTTCTGCAAGGCAGCTCTTCAGCAGGCTGCGAGGAGATAACTGCTTCCCTGTGTGCATGCCCAGAGCTTCAGTGGGAAGCATCAGAGTTATTCCTACATCACTGTCCACCCTCTTTAGTATTTTTAAGAGGTATTTGTACATGTCACTTTCACTGCCAATTGTCACATTAGCACACTCTTCTCTGAAAATGTATCAGGAGAACATACTGTGGAAGAAGCAGGGTTAGATGTAATTCTCTATTTTTTGCTCCTACCATGGGAAAAAGAAAATAAAATCAGTTGTGCTGCATTCCCCTCCTTCAGGTTTGCATAATGAATGGGCATTCCTATTTGAAGCAGAGGACAGATAATTTCAGTAATGTTCAAACTGAAATTATCCAATTTTATTCTCCAACATGTACTCACACAAACCAAACTTCTGCAAAGTCACACCTTCAACACACACAGGAAAAGCTCTTGTCTTGTCCCAGGCTCAGTATGGAGGTAAGCCCACGGGTTACAGGCACACCACCCACGGGTTACAGGCACTGGAACTGGATAACTAGGTTACTGGGTCTGGAACTCATAGCCCCAGAATAACAACCAAATTGGGAAGCACTCCAAGGCTGACAATAACGGGCAGCACTACAAGAACAGAGGATCCCAGACAGAATGCTGATAGCTGCCAAACAAAAAACCCAAAACTATTCTTAAGTCAAGATCCTGGTCTTTCACTGGAATCATAAAAGGCAAACAACATTGTACAAAAGCCTAATTTTAAACATCATACAAATGTGTGATGTGGAAGGCAAAGAGAGGCAAAGTCATGTATTATAGTGCAAAAGAATCATGCAACTAGATGCAGTCAAAAGGACTGTCAGCACTAGCCAGCCTGAGGCTCAAGGAACAATGCAATTTAGGAAGGCAAGGAGATCCCAGAAGGGCTTCACAATTCCTGAACAGCATCAGAGCAAAAAACCCGAAACCTGCTGGCCAGAGCAGTGTATTCCTGGCACAAGCAACAGCAGGGTGAAAGTCAAGTGAGTGTTCAGAGAGAATGAACAAGCGATGAAATGAATCAGTTTTACAGTCTTTGCAGGGTTACTTTGATTCCACCGAAGGTGAAGATAGATACTGCCTGTGCCTGTGTATCTGTTACAGCAACAACTCCTGGAACTTCCAGGGTGGCTTCATCTGTCCCTGTGAAAAGTTACAGCAATTTTCACTCCAGTCAACCTACTGCTAAAGCCAAGTACTCCATGAAATTTTAGTAAACTCAGCTATTTTCAGAACAGTAGAGCATGGTTTTTACAATGCTTCCTTTAAATAATTAAATAAATTAATTAAATTTAATTGATAATTAAATAAACTCAAATCCATCAGGCTACTTTATCCTACAGTACAGAATTCCAACCCGTCATTATCACAGGGCAGTACATAAAATGTTACCTCTTATAGACAATACCTACCTGGAAACTATCCCCTAATTTTCAAAAACACTGATAATAATGGGAATATCAGCACGCAGCATATGAACACAGTCCAAATGCTCTGTTAGCTACTACTATCTCTTCTCTTGCATTATCTAGTATCTTGTGGATACATACAGTATTAAAACCTATTTCAGAATTAATTCTGCATGATTCAACCGCATCCCTTTCCTCTGTGGTGGTGCCTAATTACTACCCGAGCCCCAGCATTCTAAGGAAAACACTTCTGTGCAACAGTCATGCAACATGCCCCTTCTTCATGGCTGGATTACTAGCACCCAGATTTTCTGGGCGCAAAAGCTTTGTCAGCCAGCAGCCCTTTAACAAGCTCCATGTGCTGAAACTGCTGTGCAAGGACAGCACAGGAATTAGACCCTGGAATGGGAAATTAGACCCCGAGATGGGAAATGGAACTGCAGGTCTGAAGCAAGTTTGTACTGCTAACTTCCTTGGCTATTGCTCTAAACGGAGGCACAAATCACAAGCTAGCTCACCAGTCAGCAGACCCGTGACTTTAGGGACAAGGAAACCTTTACCACCACATCCTGGCTGCTCATCAGTGTGCCACAAAGAGGAGCAAGAGCCAGCAAAGTCTTTGCTCAGCCAAAAACAAGTTTCCAAGAGAAACAGGAAAGTACTGAGAACAGTCTGTGTCCTCATTTCCTTTGCTGAGCCTTAAAAGAATTATGATGCGCACCATTTTACCTGTGCAGCAGAAAGGTGAGTATCAGACAGTAAGAGCCTCTCATTACAGCACCAGAGAAGCGTCATTTGCTTCTATTGTACTATGTCAATCAGATTTCTCTCAAACTGTTTTAGAGTCTTTATCTTCCCACTGCCAATGGTGAGCATAAGGTCATACAGAGGTGGAAAGTTTACAAAGTCCCTGAGAAGACACCGGTCCTAACAGACATTTCAGTGTCACTGCAACACTCCTGTTCACAAAAACCCACGTAAAGCCCTTATTTTCAATCAACAACAGCTGACCAACCTGCTGGTATTTTCGCTCCTTCCCACTACATGGAAGACTCACCACACCACTTCCCAAGACTGGAACCACACAAATTGCTCGAGGCCAAGTGGGAACCAGGCATGGGCCAGACCGCAGTTGGGTGCAGAGATTAAATCACAGAATCATAAAATGGTTTGGATTAGAAGACACCTTAAAGACTATCCAGTTCCAATTCCCCTGCCACGGTCGGGGACACCTTCCACTTAACCAAGTTGTTCAAACTCCCGTCCAATCTGGCCTTGAGCACTACCAGGGATAGGGTGGCCACAGCTTCTCTGGAAGCACGCCTGCGTTCGTCCCTAAGCCTCCAGCCTTACCAATACACGTGTAAACTCAAGCAAATCAAATGTTTGTGGCATCGCGCCATTTCAACAAAAAAAAAAAAAAAAAAAAAAAGGAACAAAATTAGAATTTTAAAAATTAGCTATTTTAAAGTGACGCCCCCAGGCTTACACACACAAATTAATTAACAAAGCTCCTCCTCAACGACCTACGTCTGGCCCTTACTAGACACGCGGCAGGACCCATCACCGCTGAGGCTTCCTCACTGACTCAGAAACCGTCTCCAAACCCTTCCCGGCGCCCTGCGATCCCGGAGTCCCGGCGCCACGTGGAGGGCGCCCGGCGGGACCACGGAGCCTCTACGCCCACCGGGACCGCGGAGGCGCGCGGAGTGGACAAAGGCCACCGCTGCTCCGGGCAGGCCGGCGCCCTCCCCC